>VXBH01000805.1:190777-248888 GCA_013400035.1 Rynchops niger | reverse complement strand
GGCCGGGTGTCCCGTCCGCCCGCCCCCCCCAGACCCGCTCGCCTTCCGCCCCGCAGGACGCCCGGCCCCCTTCCCGGGGCGTGGGGGGAAGAAGAAGGGGCAGCGGGATGTGAGGCCGTGGGGCTTTGTGTCCGGCCGGCGGCGGGCTGAGGGTGGGGGGGGGGCTCCCGCCGCCGGGGCTGCCCGGCCCCGCTCCCTCGGTCTGCGGGGCTGAGGAGCCTCCTCTCGCTGCCCCCCCCACCCCGCCCCGGGGCCTTCGTTGCCGGCCGGGGACCTCTCGCAGCAGCCGGGGCGGCTGCAGGACACCTTCGTGACACGGAATCGCCCGTTTTTCACCGCTTCTGGGCGGGCTGAACTTCTCGGTGGCTCTGGTGGCTGTCGCGGGCGGGCTGGCGGCTCTGGCAGGCGGGTCGTCCCAGCGGTGTGTCCGTGCAGGAGGCACTGGCATTGATTCCTGACCAAACACTCGATAACGCTTTAATTAATTATTTTTTACCTTTTTGAGCCCGTGTCTTAGGAGATCTAAAGGAAACTCTGCTTTGGTTTTGTCCTCGAGTGTGCTTATGTGCCTTTTTATACTGAAGGTCCTTAATAATACCATACTCTGCGGCGGGTATTGTGCATCCACGGCGTATGTTCCGAGCCTGATTTCATGGCGCATCTCCATATGTTAGCTTTGCGGGCGAGACATAAGAAAAAGTAAACGTTTTCTTACCCCAGACTAAAAATAAGGAAAGAGATTCGTGGTTTGATCTGAGCTAAATAACCTGGACTATGTACAGAAACTACTCTGACAGCCTCTGGTTTGATTGTTTTCATGTACCTGTGTAATTACATAAAGAAGAGTGCTGGCACAAGGTCCTGAATGCACAGCTCTCATCTGGCAGTCTTTCTTCTTCAGTGTGTTGTGTGTCAGAAATATTATTTAACTACTTTTTATTTTGCTTTCAAAATCAAGACAATCTAGTGCTCCAGAAGGATAACGATCTGGCAAAAGATAGTGCTTCTCACCTGCACAGACCGTATCTATTTGATCCTTATCTTCTTGGCTAGAACTGCTGAATTTTCTTTTGTGTATTGGATGCACTTATACTGTGGCTCCTAAGTTTTCTAAAGACCGGCGCCCACATCTACTGACAGCTGTCATGACCTAGATTTTGTCCCAAAACCAGAGGTGAAATGTTCCTTGAACTAGGCAGCTCCATCTACCTTTAGATATGCACATGTTCTAATATACGCATCATGTTAAAAAAAAAAAAAAGAACCAAAAATAAAACCCCAAACAAAACCAAAACCCCTCACTTGATCCTGGAAAGGCTAGACCTTGATTATTTTTTTTTTTCCCAAGGGGTCAGAAGTCACTGAACCAGAATCTGAACTTCAATTTACATTGAATGTGTTTCTAGCAGTTCCCTGTTGGAAGAGGCACTCATTGCTGATGCGAATTGAAGCAATGCTGTCTGCGAGCGTGCAGGCCACTGCAGTTCTGCTCCTGCCTTCTTGTCAGTAGCACTCCCTTGCTCTCTGGGGAAAGCAAATGATGTTTAGAAATCATCCTTGCAATCTGGTGGTTAACAGTGGAACTGGCAAGATAATTGCCACTGTATTTGCTGCTGTTTGGAGAAGTTGTGAGCAGCAACCGAGTCTGATACCGCAGCTGTTTGGAGAAGATGTAGAAAATAAGACAGCAGGAGGAACCTCGTTCGGTCCCACGCTACCGTTCAGCAAGTTTGGAGGGGAACATAACTTTCTGCCTTTCTAAGCTCGGTTGGCTGCGTGGAGAGCTTCTCAGAGCCAACATACCTGCTAAGTAGAATACTTGCACCCAGTTTCTGCTGGTCTGTGGGCAATTACGTAGTTTGCCATCTCAGTCAACCTGGAGAACAAACATCTCTGCAAAACAAGTATAGTGCTGTGCACCTTCAGTCATTTGCTAGTGAACTTCTGGTTGGGAATCTCATGCTTGAAGACAATAAATACAAATTTGCAGCATCTTGCTGAGAAACCACAGCTCTTTCTCGTAGTCTGACTGGGCGGTGTGTACATATACCTCCTATGTAGTTACCTTTTGCATAGGTTCCTTTTGTGGGTCCTAATTACAAGACGCTGCTTGGTTCTCGTTCCCTGCTTCCGCGCTCTGTTACCAGCCTCTTGATGCTGGTTTGTTCTGTGGCTGATTAGTGCTTGATAATTATTTTAGGCCTTGAAAGTGTAGAGTCCTGTGGTGCCACTTGTTAACTAACTTCTGTACCGATGTGGTTAAGTTTAAAGAGAAGCTTTTTCTTGCCAATTCAAGCTAGTATTGAGGTGAGGAAAAGGTGCTTCTCTTTCTTTGAGTATCAACTGTAATTAAGATTCTGCAGGCCAGATCATGCCTGCTGTGTCAGTTCTGCTATTCCTTTGTAATAATTTTCTGCCCTTACTCTCTTGTCCAATCTTATTTCCTTTAGGTGAAGGACAAAAAGCAGCATTTGCTACTACAACTAGAAGCCGGTTAACATTTCTATCAGTGATGCGTGATCATCACCTAACATTAGAAATGAATTGTGATTGTACGCTGGTGTGTAAATGGCAGTTTCTTACGCCATTATTATCATCTGTTCTTGCTGCTGTCATCCTTCAGGGATGAAGAGGAATTTTTTTTCTCACATTCTAATACCATAAGCACTGCTGAGCTTGTTAAGATTTGAGAAGAGGGGAATAGTCAGTTACTTGTGGTTTAGCCAGTAAATGAGGTTTTTCTTGAGTAGTGTGGGTAATCAGAATAAAAATACTTATAATTTAAGCTGTTGTTGCCTACATTTATTGCTTTCGCTTCATTTTCACTGAAGTACTAAAATCTTCTGTCCTGTCTTCTGTAATATCAGTGGCAGAGAATGTGTATTTGCTTTTTGTCAGAGCCTGGCTTCACTGTTGCTAGCATTTCTATTAGTGTATCGAATCACTGATGTGAAGGTTGTTAGAAGCAGTATATTAAAATGCTATAGGTATGTTTTTCCTTTCCAAGATCTAGATGATCTTTAGGAAAGCTGTCTCAGGACATGGGACAAAAATTAAGTGCCTTTTTCGCAAATCTAGCTGCAGGCATAATTCTCATAACCTGCATGGCCAAGCCCAGTTTGGTTGGAAGTTGTCTAATAAAATAACAGCTTAATTCCATCTAATCAGTTGTTTCTCCCTGTGTAAGTGACACTGTCTGTCTTTGTCTGTCTTGCCTGGAGCGCATTTCCTGGCGACTTCTTTATCAACTGCACATACATAGAATTGGCATGAAAAGAAGGCTGGATGGATAACTCATAGTGAAACTTCATTGCTCAAGCAGGTAGTCAGGAACACCTGCAGAATTGTCTGGTCTCTAGGTAATGGTTATAAAACATAACTTACGAACAAGTTTGTACCAACACACATGGAAGTACTAGTGACCTCCTTGGCAGAGTCCTGGTGACAAAGTCCCACAAGAGAAACTGGTGCGAGCGCTCTAGAGAAAATGCTTTGGGATCCAGAAGCATCTGTCAGTTGAAAACTGATGAGTTGACCTCTCCATCAGAGCTGCTTGCTGGAGGAGAGAAAGAATTTACTTTTGAATTTGGATCCTTAAAAGCCTTTGGGTTTTACACGGTAGTTGTGAGTAGAGGTGGGCTTCAAAACTTGCCTGGGAAGCTGCAGGACAAGGAAACTTCCTTTGCCAGGTTTCTGATAGCATGGGGGTGCTACAGGAAAAGCATCTTCAGCATTCAGTTGTTGTTTTACTTGGTGGTGTTTGTACCAATGACTCGTACGTGTGCCATCTGCGCAGCAAAGGTGGCACAGTGACCAGGGCGTTCAGCTGCTGTTCACTAGGCCTGGCTTCAGTTTCTTGTTTGGTCAAACTCGTAATGACTTTGGAGAAAGTCTTTAAGGTTTTTCTGCGCTTCATCTTTTTTCCCTGCATGGAAGTAGTAGTTACGCTGCTTTACAGAGTGCCCAGGTGATAAATGCAAAGAACTGCACATAAATGGGATTTCACGTAGATCCCAGGGGTGAGAGAGAACATCCCAAGTCAGACTGAGAACTTATTGTAACTGTAGTGGTTATGGGCTTTAACTTCTTTTTCTTCTTTTTCACGGAAATGCAATAGTACAGAGTAGGGATAATGTCATGCTGATTCATAAAGATGTATGCAATGTACTTAGCATTTTGAAGATTACTTCCAGTTGTAAACGGTTTATATGAAAAAAAAGTTTTGTTCTAATTGAAAACTTTAAATTCTTGAGATTTCTCCAGATGCATTCAGGAAAGATATCCGCCTTGCTGTAAAGCAAAAAAGAAATCTCCAAACCATGTGCATATACAGCGTATATTCCCATACAGAATGTTCCATTCTCTACATGTTTCTTCATGTGTTAAAATTACAGAAGATAAGTTTGGATTCCATGCTTCAATTCAGATGGAAGTATTAAACAAATAATGACTTGCAAGGTTCATAACTCTAATGGTGAGAGCCCAGAGATACTGTGGCTTGTGCCATCCCTAACTGGGCATAGCTGTAAAATGTGACCAAAAATAAAACAGATAGCAATTAAGAAAAGCAGTGGGTTCCTATGAGATAAAGAGGACAAATACTCTGGGTTAGTCATAATTGCAGGGGTATCAAATGCTGCTGTCTGTCTCTAAACTTGATTAAATAACTGGAGGTGCTTGTAGTCCTCTTGTGAACCTTGTGACCCTGACAAATTAAATTCTGAGCACGCAATTTTAATGACTTCTCTGAATATGACTTATCAGATGACTTGTGATATTTTAAAAACAAACTAGGGACTTCAAATTCCTGATCTACCACAAATAAATTAGCACCGTTTAGCTTCCAATTACGCAGCTTACAACGAGGTAATTCTTAATTGATGATATGCTTTCGATGGGTTCGTGCATGCCTCTCCAATAATTAGAACTGTTCTAGATGCTGGTGATTAACTTGTTTGGAGTGTGGGATTCATGGAAGAAAAATCAAATGTTCGCAATGAATGATGTGTTTCTGTTCGCAAGAGAAGCCTCAGCTGCCCCGTGTAGTGCCGCCGCCATCCACCCCATGGGCCTGTGGCGTTCGGCCTATTTCAGTGGACACAAGCGTTTGCTTTTCAGGAAGGCTGTCCAGGTTGCTTGACATTTATTTACTTCTAAATTATTTTCTTTTTTAAGTTTTGAACTTCTGCTTTCTAGGCGAAGGATCCACAACTGAAGTTGCCTTTGAAGACAACCGTTACTGCTAGCTGTGCTCAGAATACCTCTGTCTTTCCGCACAGTGTTTTTTGTCTTCATAATTCACAGGGAACTCTTAAAATACTGTTTTACGAGTGCTTAACTGGCTTTTAATTTACGGACACCCTCTGCTGTTTACATGCACTGACCTGAATCTTGGGAGGGAGCAAAGATACTGTAGTGGCCTGTGAATCACCTTCTCTGGGCGAGGGTTTTAAAGCTTCCAAGTGTTAAAAATCCCCCCCTCAAGTCCGAGAGGGACTGGCTACAAGAACATAGAAATCCTGTAGAGATCTTTATACTTAAAGAACATAATAAAACACAATATTAATTTGAAAGTTTAGCCTCTGCTTAGTTTTTCCAAGAGAATTTCTTAAAGGAGCATAATTTTGTGGCAGTGTGTTGATGAATGATATGTAATTTGTGTTCTGGACCTTGGAAACTGAGGATGGCTGTCTCCAGACCAGATCAGCGTGTGTCACCTTACTCGCTTCCAGATTTTTCTGAAAGACTTTCTGCCCCTAGGTAATGAATTAAGCAAAAATATAATCTCTTTATTGGTCTCTTTTGCCCTTTTATCCTGCTTGGGTTTTTTACACCCGTTTGTCGTTTTTTCATTTACCCGTTCTTTAAGCTCTTTGGGATAGAGACTGATTGGTGATTGCTTTGCTGGGGTCTTATATTACTTATAGTGGAATGCCTCAGAGCATTAATTAGTTAGGTTAAGCATACAGTTTTAAGAAAACTTGCAGCTTAATTCATTTTACATTTTGTACCACTGTGTCCTGCTTTAACTAGTGGGTTTGCTGCTTTAAGAGCTGTTAGTGTCTTAGATTGTTATGGTGCATGACTGTATTGAGTGATTTGATTTGAGTCTGGAGGCTGGTCTCTTGGGGGTAGATGCCAGTACAGTCCCTCTTCTTCTGAAGCAGAGACAGCGTTTGAATGAACTCTGAAGTTGCCATAAGAAATTCATCAAGTATAAAGGCAAAAGCGGTAGGTTTCACTGCTACCGTGTAAAGGAGCTATTATCCTTCCATCTAAAGGAAGCTCAAAATGGTGTTTTCACAGGGTTTGTCTCAAGTTAGTTGTGACTTTTAGTGCTAGGCTGCGTTCTTTGCTGGCATTGTTTGGGCTGGGTGTACTAAACAATAGCCAGCCTGCAAACAAGAGGACAAAAGCATTTAGAAGAACATGCTTGGAGCCAGCAAAAGAAAGCAGACTGCTCAGGGAAGGGGGATGTGGCGGGTAGAAGTTAGCTGATTTCCAGCGTTAGGGACAGTGCAATGTAAAAGAAAGAAATAATACAATGGGGAAAGCAGATGTGAAAGAGGAGGAGAGAGCAGAGGTTTGTCTTGAAGTCACTTTTTTCTGTGACTGTGCAGGAGCGTGAACAGAAGTCAGTTTAAGGCCAGAGCTGGAGGAGTAAAGCAGAACTAGCTGATCTGTGGCTGTCTGGCTTTTGATGACACTTCAGCTGGAACTTTGGTGGGAACTAAACTGCTCAGTGCAGGTTAAAAGCGGGACTGCTCTGACATCTGTTAAGCCAGACCAATGTGAGTGACAAAAAAAATGTTAATTTTTTTCTAATCTACTCCAGGAGCCTGAAACACTGGAAAGTGTTAGTAAAGAAAGATAATGATCTATCTGTACAGCCAAGTGGCTAGTAATAGGCTTGTACTCCGTGTTTGAAACTCCACAACTTGACGTTTTTCATCCTGTAGCTGTAAAACCTGTGTCTAATTCTGTGAGGTTTGGAGCATTTAATCTGTAAAATCTTCAAATGTAAAATATATCTTTATATATATAATATAAAAAAATAGGTAAATCTTTATATATAAGCATTTAAGTTATGTCACAATGTCACATAGCTACTACATTTCACAGTGAATCCACTTGAAATGATGTAAGGGCATATTTATTACATAAACTGTTTTCATTTTAGTCCAGTGTATTAGGCTATTTTGGAATTTCCGCTATGCAGAGACAGGTAAACACTGATTTCTGTTACTCTTGGGAAGGTTCACAAAGGACTTTTAGTCATAGTTTATTGCATCAGCATTACAGTCAGTGTCTAATATATCTTTCAAAGAAATCACTCAAGGTGGATGAAAGCAGTTTCTGTTTGTTTTGCAGTTGGTGAGAAGAGTTTGTAGTTGCCAACCCACAGAAACTTTGTGCAGAAATATTCTCTTTACATCTAAAATGCAGCTTTAATGTATTCTGGTGGAGAATTTTACGGAGAGTACAAATACCTTAGTCCCTTGCTCTTTCACTGCGAAACCTAATGAGTGTTCCAGCCTTTCCAAACCTCTGGCTTCCCTGTGGCTGTGTCTTATTAAGCTTCTGGACAGCAAAGAAACAAGAGCACTGCATGGCTGTTTGCTGAAGAACACAAGCGGGACTATAAGGTGTCTGTACCCTTTGTGTAGGAAGCATCAGCTCTAAAGAGAGGTCATTGTGCAGATAAGCTTGGTAAGCACAATGCAATAAACAGATTAATAACTAATGCCAGGTAGAGCAGTGAAATAATCTGCAAGTTGGGAATAAGCGAGTTGGGAATTTGTGAATTGGAGAAGTGTCCCCTTTGGAGTGCATTTTTGTTCAAATCATGGTATTGTATCAAAGGAGATTGGTGAAAGCTTTTGTTCTGTTAAAAATAAAAATAAAAAAAAAAAAACCAAAAACAAACAAACAAAAAAAAAAACAAACAAACAAAAAACAAAACCCAAGGGGTGGGTGACAAGTGAATCACGCAGAATGCAAAGCCTTTTCTAGTCCCTTTGGGAAGGTGAGGGAGAACCGTGGGCAAGAAGAGTCGCAAAGGGGAAAGTGAAGGCAGCAAAAAGTCAGTGAGTGAATGAAAATAGAGTGTCTGCCTTGGTTCAGTTTTATTTCTTTCAAGGGGTGATTAATAACATACCTTACTAATAAAGAACTCCAAATTGTGAAGCCGGCTGTCTTTTCCAGAGAAGGAAGCGGATTTACCTTGTCAGCCCTGTGTACACAGAACAGGCAGCGCTTCTTCCCAACCTTGTGGTGGCTTCTGCAGGAGTTGGTGACATCTCTTTGTCCTCTTGAAGCGTTGTTCCCATTCAGTAGAGAGAAGCCTAACTCTTGGCTGAGCAGCGTGAGCAAGGTTGAAATAAGAGAATACAAGTGACAGCAGGAATCAGTAAGACTCCATAGTGCTTGGACTGAGGGTGGTACTCACCTGATGCGGCTGTTGGACAGTAGTACAGCATCTCTGTGGAAAGGTTTTGGAGATGGCTGCCAGTTCGCTTAAGGACA
Organism: Rynchops niger; assembly: GCA_013400035.1. Classification (NCBI taxonomy): domain Eukaryota; kingdom Metazoa; phylum Chordata; class Aves; order Charadriiformes; family Laridae; genus Rynchops; species Rynchops niger. The sequence goes on along the minus strand of VXBH01000805.1, from coordinate 240,362 downwards.
AATTTTGATTCCTTGCTCTGTGCTTCCATTACATTCAAGTTTGGTTTAGATGATGTGCTTCCCCTAGGGAAAAACGTACAGAGATCAACCCGCAAATTAACTAGCAACCTTCCTGGTGCCTCTCTGATCATGCCCTAGGCTGAACGAATACGGTAACGTGTCTTTGAGATTGCTTCAGCCATATCTATGTAGGTTTCCTTATAAGAAATAAGTAGTATTTTGTTAATGATTTAATATTTTTTTTTTAATGTTCCCAGCTCTTAATCTGAGCGTGGATGTTTAAGGATAAGTAAAAACTTACATTCTCGCAAATGTGTCTCAAGTACTTACTTGTGGAGCTGCTAATTCATATACTACAAAGGAATGCTTATGTCAGGAGTTTTCCAGTGGGATTGATACCCGCGGAAGAAATCATCCTAAACTGCCTTGAACACTGGGAAGAAAATCATATTGTTGTACAGAATTAACTGCAGAAATGGGCTTAAGGGGAGGAAGGCGCCTAAAAGTAACGAAATAGGTGTCCCATGCAGGGATTAAATATGGAATGGAAGTGTTGTGAGTAGAACCTGGAATAAGGATAAGATGACAGGAAGCTCTTCTGGCCTGCTGGATCCGAGAGACGGCGTCCGCTGCTTTCTGGAGATCTGTGTGCTTCCCATCTGGTGACTGCCCAGACAAAACAGGAGAACCATCTGCCTTCCAGCTGGTCTGTCAGAAGGTGCCTACTGGGAGGCTCACGTATTTGGTTGTGGAGCCTGTCAGTCCTTGCAGCCCGAAGATGGGATGTGAGGATCAACCAGGAACGACAGAAAGAAGGAGGAAAGTAGGGAAAAGAGGAACACATACAGAGAGGGCTTTTCTGTTCATCATTAGAAGCTTTCTGTGTTGTCCACCTGTTTGTGTGAGAGTGCATCCTTCTTCTGGTGTCCTTTAAACAAGGAGTAATGGTGTAAAACCAATACCTGATTTTTTTTTTAAAGCATCTAATACATGATCTTGCATCCGTTTGTCTTAACCTGTGTTAATTAATGAGTGGAAATCAGCTTAAAAGACACTGCGCAGAAATCTCAACCTTGAATGCTGACTTCCCTCATCTTTCCTGAAAGCCTGGACAAAAATTATTACAAGAAAAAGTATCTGACCAGCATTACTGTAAAGGATTACTATCTGCTAGACAAAGAGTAGCTGCAAATGGAGCAAGACAAAAAAGGCATCTTGCATATTTGATACAGTTTGCTCTAAAATCAGATAATTCGCTAGGAAGTCCACTTTGGGTTTATGAATTGCTTATTGGCTTCTTGCTACCTGCTTTAAACTTTTATGAAACCACTTAGATTCGTAACAATGCTTAACATTCAGGAGACTTAAATTTTGTTTCAAAGGCTTAGTCTGGGATGTTTTTGTTTGTTTTCTTTGTGTGGTGAGTCATTAAATCACAAGAAGCAGGATTGCCGTGAAAGTTGGCGTGTTCTGCTCTCTTCTCTGGTTGGGGAAGGGAAGGGCGAGTGGGACGGGATCCGTCGGGGTCACGGATACTGGGAGAGGGGATGGGACGGAAGCCTTAAACCTTGCTGGGAAGAGGGACAGAGCTGGTTCAGTCCCTAATGAGGTTTACTAGGAACAGCAACTGTGTGGGTCCTTGGAAAGTCTTGGCAAGGACCAAGGGTATAACTCGGTGCGAGGACTGAAATAGAAATAAAGTTTTATTTTTGGCACCGGTCTCTTCAGGGCATATTGGAAACCCAATCGGCAAAGGGAAGTACCGGCATGCTCGGCGCGAGGGAGGCAGCACCGTACCTGCGCGGTTAGCGGGATCCGGCGCTGGAAGGTGAAAAGGGAGAGTCGGCTTTCTCTGGCATGGCGCCTTCTCCAGCCGCCGGTTCCTGGCGCTTCCGTTGGTTTGGTTTATCCATGATACGCTTGGCCAGACACAGTGCTAAATGGTGATGAGGGTGCAGAAGCAAAACTGCTTCCCAAATTACCTAACCGTTTTCTGTTCCAAATAACCCTCTTTTATTATGCATGAATGCAAATATTATTATGAGCCACATGTGTGGCTTTTACTTTTACTAACTGAAGTATTTAAAGGTAGACTCCTGTAAAATAAGCACACACATTACGGGGATCACAAATTATAGTTGTGAAAGCCTTTAGTGACTATAGTGGGAGGGGAAGCTCGGAATAGACGTGAGATTTAATTTGCCTCTAAGAGAATTTTTCTTCGGGAAGTTTGCTGAATATGTGCATGAAGGCATCCCCCAGTAACAGAGCACATGACACAGACCGTAGTGAAATGGTTGTTAACGGGTTTCCCGTTCTGGAGTATCCTGATTAATTACAGAAGTACTAGGCTTATTTTACACAGATAGTTAGATTTTGTGAAAGTTGTTTTCAGCATTGCAGACTGCTACATTTATTATGGAAAAGTAGGGAAAAAAATTGCAGGCATCTGTGCCAGAGAGTATTTAAATATATTAAAAATTTAAGATTGAAGCAGAATAAAATCTGTATTTTTTTAAAGGTTGCAGAGCATAACAGTATGCAGTTCATTTTCTCATACTGTAGTAGAACGTGGATTTTGAAAACCACAGTTTCATATTGTAAATTTACCATAAAACTGACCATAAATTGACCATAAAACCTGTCTGTTGACCTGAGACTTGGTGAAATTGAGCTCACACATCTTAGGGATGCATCTGTGGTAGCTGTTCTCCTTTAATAATCTTTTATTCAAATCCCCAGTTCACTTTTCGTTCTAACTTTCTGTTAGTTAAACGGATTGCTTCTGTGTAGCACGAAGGTGCGCTCCTAGTGCCTTCACATCTGCTATTTTCAAATTTGTAAGCACGTTGTTTCTGTGCAAATAATGAAGCATTGAAGCAGTGGACGTATTTGACATACAAAAAAACCCTGACATACAAAATCTTTGGCTAAGTGTTTCTAGACTTCTTTCACCTCTGTGTCCTTTGCAAGCTGTACTGTTTTTGTAACCCACTTTCCTGTTCTGTACAACCTCAAGTAATTTTTTGCAACCTTAACTAATTAATTAAGATGAACTGACTAATTGCTTTGCAGATATGACACATTTTTTAAATGAGTGCCTTCTAATCACGAACATTATTCAAGTGTTTATTTTTTTTTAAATGCATAATCAAACACATAATTACCTACACCCATCCTGACTGGTTTGTTCGGCAAGATTTCTAATAGTAAAATACTTCTGCCAGTAAAAGAAGGACCTGATTGTGCCTGTTTAAATTTTAAATTGCAGCTTGCTTCTTACTGTAGCTTTGTTACGGAAATTTAGATGTTTAAACTTTGAGAGTTGAGACAAAATTACGATCTTGGTCTTAACCACACCGGGTGTAGGTGTGGGGTGAATTTATTCTGTGGGGCTCGTTTCCCAGTGGGCTGGGCTGCGTTGGCTCTGTCTGTCTGTCCACCTCCCGTCTCTCGTGGGCGCTGGAGAAAGATGCAACTGGGTTTCGGTACCTGTCTTAACTTTCAGTGGTGTTTGAAGAAGCTTCTGTGCTTTCAGCCGTTGTGATTTACAGAGGTGTCATTGGATATAAATGCCCTGGCTGTGTATCTTTGCTCTCAGAAAATCCTGCAGCGGGCTGGTCTTCCTCAGGCTGTTTTCACGTCTAACTGTGTTGAGAATATACAATTTTGTCGTTCTCCACTTGGTGAATTTTTGGACTAGATTCCCATCCACGTGACACGCGACAATGTACAAAATCAGCTTTTTGACCAACTTTTGGTCTACGTAGTGAAATTACAGTGAGCCCTTTTTTTTAGCTGTTCTCTTTGCCGTTGGTAATCTTACCGTGTCGCAGTAGATCTGGTCTCTGACTTGTTTGAAAAGCACCTCAGAGATGTATGGGATGGAGCTGAGGAAGACTTTTGTTTGGGGCTGCAACGAAAAATTAATTCAAGACATGGCAACAGCTGCGGGTGACAATTTAGAGTTGCTGAATAAGTATTGTAATTGGCATTTATCGCTGACATCACATGGGATTAAGCACTTTGAGGTGATTGTCCTTGGGCACAGCCTTAGGGAGGGTTATTACCATGACACAACTAGTTGTCATGGCAATGCGTGGAGAAGAGGGAGACGCTTCCTTCCTCCTGTGCATTCTGCACTGCTCTATTAAAGGGAAGCCTGAGATCATTCACAAAGCTGTTCTCGTCGTTTTTTAAAATTTAACACAAAATTTTCTACTATTTGTCTGTTATGGATGAGATCGTGGCATGTTATGTGTTACTTCTGTGAATTGCTTTTTCTGTCTAAAGCAAGTGACTTCTACTTTCTCCTGTTTGGTTGATTGCATAGTGTGTTCTCATGCTGCCCCCAAAGTTGGGCTTTTCTCTAAGACCCGAGTTGATGTCCCTGTCTCTGTAAGCCAAGGTGGGAACAAGGTGTCACTGCCGTGAGGACACCCCTGTTCAAAGCTGCGCAGGAAAACGGGGAGATGCTGTCTTACGGGGGGCCCTGCCTGCTTTCCCTCTAGCGCGTCACCTTCACATCCTAAAAGGGGATTCGTTAAAGTGAAAGTTGATAGCAAAAGAAAGAAAATCTGTGGAAAGTGATAACAGTAAGTTAGTGTCCCTGACTTCTTAATGGGTTTTGTTATTTAGTGAAATTAATATTGCTAGCATTTCATGTCTGTATGATTAACTGGGAGTTGTAGCCCTGCAGTACTCACCTTGGTGAAACTCGAATAAGGTGAATGGGTCTCTGCCCAAATGCTCAAATTACTGTTTTAGAGTCTAATTTATAATTACAATTTCTTTTTGAAGATCCAGTTTTAGAAGTACATTGTAAGCATCCCTTAATAGTTTACTTTATGCAGCTAATCCGCTTTCTGCTTCACGTCATAAAATAATGAAAGTTCTTAATAAACCTTTAGCTGCTTGGGTCTCATCAGAATATGATTCTACCAGTGCTAATCGAGTGTTACGTATTTTGTATTTTATTTATTGAATTTTATGTATTTGTTTTTAGATATTTATTTCATGAGGTTTGGTTGTGGAGCTTTTCTTAATCTGCAATGATTCTTTCTCACAGTTGCTGCAGCCCAAGCCATAGCAGAAGAAAGAAGAAGCCAAAGTGGCGTTAGCCCTATTGCAGTCCAGACCTCAATAAATATAAAGACAGCAACTAAACCAGGTATAATTATTGGTCATTGTTCTTAATGAAGGAATGGGTTCACAAGGGAGAGTTAGTAGGGAATGAGTAAAACATAATTTAAAAAGAAGTTTGATGCTCTTTCTTCAGGAGGCATCAGAGCAAAGAGCACCTGGTAGATGGTTTGTAGGTTCATTGAAGGTCTGGTTTTGATGGCAGACTTTTGCTCTTGGCTCGCTCAGAGTTCAGGTGCGTGTCTTTTCAGCAGGACGTAACAACAAAGATAAATGATTTTTTTTTTTTTTTTTGTGCTCTGGTCAGGTTACCAGTTCACTTCTTGCTGAAATTCAAGTTTTTATACCTGCAAAGACTTAAGCAGTCTTGGTTCTGCTTAGCCTGCAAGCTAGCTACTCTGCAGCACTTTGCATTTGTCGTGGCAGGTAAACTATCTGTTCTCAGATTGAGTTTTCCTAGATCCCTGTAATTCTTGATCGTAGGAATTATTATGTACAAGAATGAGGATCAGAGCTGAATTTGGGTATGTTCTCACACATGTCTGACGTCTGCTCAGGCTTTCCTTTGACTGTATGCATTGGGCCTTTTCGTATTGTCTGCTTTCTGCTGCATCTTTTAAAAATAGTGGATTAGTTGTTGTGAGGGAATGGAAAGGGGAAAAAAGGAGAGTATTTGGCTTCCTATGAATCTTTCAGATGACGTTTTTAATCTTTATATACAGTGTGCAGTGCTTTGGTGGTATGTGTATCTCTCGGGAAGTTCCATTATCCTTTTGATAGTACAGACTTCAGCTTTTTTATTTAGATTTGGGTGTTCAAAATGACTGACAATTATGTGTCTTCGATTTTTCTTTTGACAGTGATAGATGGTTCCACTCTAAGAACAGAAGAAAGACAAAGACTGGCCAGGGAGCGCAGAGAAGAGCGGGAAAAGCAACATGGTATTTTCATGTTTCATTGAAAATATACTTTTCTAAAATATTTGTGATAAAGGAATAACTTACTCTCTTATTCCTTGCTCAGTCACTTTTTTCCGCTTACTGGGGACAAGAGACAAGGTCTGCTCTTAGTCTTGCATCAGTGACCATCTCTGAATCAGAAATTTTTAGCTTCTTGAATCTGTATGTCACTTCTGACCTTCCATTTCTTAGTGACCACCAAGCAAATGTAGCCAATTTCTTATTGAAAGCTGTAACAAAAACACTTCTGAAATGATAATTTTTAGCTTAAATCTGCTTTCTGTAGCCCTGAAGACTGAGGTTTGGGGAACATTGATTCAGAGAAAACCAAAAAAAAGATTTAGCTGGTTGAATGGCTTGATTGCCTTGAACACTGCTTTCCTTGTTTCCTGGCACAGTGAAATGACTCCTGGATCGAAGCGTCAGCAGTATACGCTTTATCTTAGCAAAGAATCAGAGACCTCGAGAAGAGCATACAGCTCTTGCCCAGCTTTATGCTGTTAGTGACGTGAATCAGTGCATGCGTGTGCAGCAGCGGATGAAAAGGTCACAGCTTGCCCTGCAGTCCTGGGTCTCGGTCTCACAGCTTGTCAGGAGTCGTGTCTCTCTGGCCTCTGTGTTTGCTTTTCACATAAAAGCAAAGACACACAGCAACAGGAAAGACTGTGTTATCCTAACACTGAGAGAGGGTAGGACTAGGATGCATATGAATTCAGAAGTATTTTGGGGGCCTTATATGTTGATACTGCTCATACATTGTTGGTGTAATTATCTGGTCTCTCGGTTCGTTTCATCTGTCTAGCCACAGAAAATACTTCCACTGTGCATTCAAGCACTAGCTTTTTGTCACAGGACTTGAAGCTTCCTCTTAAATTGTGCCCAGCTGTTCCTAGGTGGAGGCTGTGGAGGATAGTGACATAACTATTTTGAACCGGATGCAGTAACTGTGAGGTTTTCCCATCTTGTCACTTGGTGCTTTAAATCTTTCCATTGTATCTTGTTCTAAAAAAAATGAAAATCGCAACAGAGAAAATTCTGCCCTTTGATACTCAGCTTACTACTTACTTACACAGACTTCACTATTATGGAGGCAAGAAAAGTATATGCTTAACGTAGGGTATATGCATATCCTGATATTCCTGTCTAGACAGTAAAAGGCAGGAAAGGATCTAGTTCCTACCCAACCTGGGGACAGAATTAGACACGTTTGTCATCATGTGCAGTGTCAACCAGCACTGCAAGCTAATCTTGCTGTATATTTTAGCTTTAACTGGTGATAGTTTTGCTTGGTAATCTCTTGCAAGTTACGTTGTAATATCAATGAATAGTAAAGTTTGACTTTAAGTTTTTCTTAAAAAATTTACAGCTGCCAAAGAGACACAAATCCTCGAAAAGGAGAGAAAAGCAAAACTCCAGTATGAAAAACAGTTAGAAGAAAGGCAGAGAAAACTAAAGGAACAGAAGCAGAAAGAGGAACAACGGAGGGCAGCAGTAGAAGAAAAGAGAAAACAGAAAATAGAGGAGGAAAAGGTACTATGCATCAAAGTTTTATCGTTTTAAAGAAACTCCTACATTGTTTTCCTACATTACTGTGCTCTGAAATGAAAAAATACCGTGAAATAGAAAGTTATGGAAATGGTGAAGTCATTAGAACATATTTTTCACATCTGTACAGTGCACTATATAGACACATGTCCTCCTTCCCCATCCCAGCTTAGCTTTAACTATCCCTGAGGCACTCGGGACTTTAGGAGCTTTGGTTTCTGTTCGCCACTGGTTGGTTTTCACATGAGCAAAAACCCCACCCCATATTCCTAGATTTCTCTGTTCCTTTCAGTGCAGTTCGTAGATTCTGTTTGTAAATCAGCGTGGGCCACAGGTCTTAGACTTTCCTTAGTTCTGTGTCTTTCTTCCTGGGAGCCCCGCTGTGGCCTAAGAGGCTCACATTCTTTCACTTTTTCTAAATTACGATTAGTTACTATATGTTGTGCAGTTACCCTTTGCTGCTTTGAGCTGTGTGTTGACTGCTTTTAAGTGACTCTACTTTTGCGTTGACTGCACGTGGACCAGCAGAGCACTATTTGAGTTGCGGAGTTCATGGCAAGAGTGATAGAAGCTGAAAGTTGAAATAAATACATGAAGTTATGCCATCCCCTTTGAAGCATAGGTCTGCTACTGTGTATTAAATGTGGTGCAAAGTTCTGAAGGGTTCATTTCCAGGGTGTTAGCAGTAAAAGCATGACACGCACATGTGCTTTCAGAAGCTGGTTTTAAGAACTTGCTGTGGGTGATTGATGAAGGGCCCGTAAGCCTGGCTGGCTGTTGCCTTGGAGTCCAGCCATTGTTATATTGTTCTAGCAATACCTTTTTTTTTTTTCCCCCTTTTTGACTGGCAGTATTCTACGCTGGTGTTTGGTTATCTGTAATCAGCTTCTGGGTGTGTTCAGTTTGATATTCCGTTTGAACTTCATGGAATAGTTTACATTGCTGAAGAACAAGCAGAAATGTTTGGGTGGGCCTTGACTGCAGTCCAGCGCAGTGTCATCTCTAAGCAACTACTTTAAGCAAAAAGCATCCCTTATGCTTCAAGAGGTGTTGCCCCCAGGCCTATAAACATTTACTCAAGTAATTTTGAGGATAGCAGGTATGTTTTAAGTGGACACTGGGGAGAATAATCAAGGAAGACAAGGAGTAGCCGATGAGTGTTTGATTGGTGTTAACCTTGGTTTTTACTTGGTCCCTGGAGGAAGATGGCCTTGTACACTGAGAGTTATACGTGAAGAATCCAGCAGGTGAGGAAAATAGTGTGCACTTGACCTGTAAACCTTGCTTTCAACCACAAAGTGAAAACAGATCTTGACTTTTGTACTCTGACTTTAAAAAATAATCACTCTTACAGAAGCTAAGCTATCTTAGGGCAGTATTTGCCAGTCAGGTATCATCTACAGTTGTAAATTTAGTGGTAGAAGTGCATGAAGAAATACATAGTCTGTTACCTCAGCCAAGTCTTGTTTAATTAATCATGGTCCTTAGATAAAGTAGAAGCAGCAGCATAACAGCAAATACAGTGGAAAAAGAAGTGGTTCTCTGCCTAAAAGAGTCATGAAGACAAATAGCCATGGCTAGGGTTCAGGTATCAGTCTTCTCACAGTTACTCAATTATTTTGTACAGCTGTGTAAATTATTATGTTGATATCTTGAGCTGGTAACTGATTTTTTTGTTGTTTGTAAAAGTGAAGCCTCTGTCTCTAACGAGGACTTTGCAGAATTACCACACTGCAGATACCTCCATGGAAATACCATTTGCAGATTACATCATGTCTGGGTACTTTGGCACCTTAGGTAAACTCTAGTTCGGGTTTCTTTAACAGAGGGGAAGCTGAGCTTTATTTTTAAACAAAACCTTTTAATTTTATCTTTTGTCAGTAAACAGAATCCTTCCTCCCTTCCTCCTAAGTTTACTTTGTCTGTTACACACTGCGACTTTTTTAGTTTGTGTTGTGAATTGGTGTTGAAAGAAGGTGAAAGTCTTGTGTCCTCAAGAGGGAGAAATGTTTGGATAATGAGTCCCCTTGGCGTCTTACTGCAAAGTACCAGCACTAAATACTGCTTCAAAAGATCACTCGGGATATGATTATTCCAGAAGTGAAATCTGTTGTTGACACACACATGAAAACTTGGCCGATTATGGAAAAGAAAGAGTCTAGCATGGTTGTAGTTCATCTTTATGCACAAGAGGTAAAGTTCCCACATTAGCAGTCACTAGTCCTGGAGACGGAAGAGAAAGCTTCTCTCCGTCCTCTCTGTCCCATCAGCCGTGGTTGTTGAGATCTGGAGTCGATTGGCCTTTTTTTGCAGTTTTGCCCCCCTGTGGTTTCACTGTATCTCATATTAATTTCACTATTTCTGGTTTCACTGTATCTCTCTTAATGCCAGTATCTGTTAAGACTTGGGTTAGTGTTTGTGTAGTTCTCTAAAAAACAAATAAGCTTATACTTGGTATTCTGTAATGGAGAATTTTTAGGACCTTTTAGAAATAACTTCAGAATATAAATAGTTTACAGGGTAAGCAATTATTTTTGCTCAGTTTGGGCTTCGTCCCTATTTAGAAAATAAGTAGTGCTGTTTACTGAATAGGAAATCTGTTCGGTAGCTATTTTAAGTAAAGAGTAGAATAGATTATCTGTGCTTTAGCTCAACCTGATCATGTTTGCAGTGTTTTGAAACCATTAATTGCCCCTTAACGTTCTTTGCATGATAGTTTTTGTAACAAAAGCTTGTTATCAGGCAGTATAGGTAAAACAGATTTTTAAATCATACTGAGGAAAAAAAAAATAATCTATATTTTGTCTTCTTGCTTAGCTGTGCTTTATAGTTATGTAGCTTCATAGAAGTGTTGTTTGACAGGAGCGATATGAAGCCGTTATGCATCGTACCTTGGAACGGAATCAGCGACTAGAAACACGACAGAAGAGGTGGTCATGGGGAGGGTCTGTAACTCCGGATTCAGAGAGCAAAACGGGTAAGTAGCACCTTTTCTAGCACGGCTAAAATCACAGAATATCGTGTATTGCACTGGCAGGTGCAGCACTGTTCAGAGGGACCTAGGCATCCTTTCCTGTCTTGGATCTTACAGCAGGATCTGTGGGGAACTCTTGGGGAAAGATTCATGTCTGTCCTTGCCCTGTAAAATGCTGCTTAGACTTAGGGCTGGTTTTGGCTTTGGGAAGAGCTAGAGAGAAGCCGCACGGGAAATACAACACCTGGCTGCATGGCATTGCATCGGCAGTCCCCAGCCATCAGATCAGGGGAATTGTAATGTGTTATGTTAAAATAGAGTCCTTCAAATACAGTACATGTAATGGGGTGCTAAGACTGATGATAAAGAGAACAAAAAAAACCCACCCCAACCCAGTTGTACTGTAATATTATATCTAAAATGCTTTAAACACACCCTTAGAGTTACAGAATGCTAACTAATTATTTGAACGATGAGAAACGTGTAAGGAGATGCAGTGGGCAGTGTCCGAGCTTCTCAGAGAATAGGTTCTATTCTAGATTAGGTGATGCATTTCAACACTCTCTGATTTGAGCTCAGATTGTTTCCGGTGTCACACAATTAACTGTTTCTGCTTGTAAACATTCTGAAATCAGACCAGCAAATCAAGATTGCAGTGGAAGGAATCTTTTTATGCACTACATTACTGGAAGATCCTGCCAATAAGTAACAACAGAAGTTATTGTCCAGGAATGAAATAAAACAGAAAAAACTTCAATTCAGCCTGTATTCTGAATTGGTGGAATTGTACTGAGTGTGTTTTAGTACTGTCTTCTGTCAGCTTGAGTGTTGACTTTTAGGTGTTTATAACATGTTTGAGAGTGCTTTGGTATAAATTATCACTATGATATCCAGCTTCCCCATTTTTTTGGTTAACTCGCATTGTTTGCTATTTGACCTTATGACTTAGCTTACAAACCTTCTTCTTCTACAGAACAACAGACCGCAGATGAAGGTGGAACTGGTGGTATTGATTTCTAAAATGTTCTTTTTCCCTGTTGTTTCACACTCACTACTAACCTTTTAAATTTGAGTTCTTGTTTCTCTGAAACTAAGGAAAACCATCTTCTTACAGATCTTTTCCTGGATCTTGGCCAGCTGTGCAACAAATGTGATCCCTAAGTAGAAGGCAGTTCCCCTCTACGTTTTTAACTAGCCCTCCCAGCTAATTAAACTACAGCTTAAGTCATGGCATCCTGAGGGAATTTTCAGGGAAAGGATATGTGCGTTTGGGTTTTTAAAGATGACTGGATACAGCATGAGGGAGGAGAAGAGAAATTCTTAGTGGCATGTATTTGAATATAAATTAGATCAGTAGCCTAAGAGGTTTTTTAAGGGCAATTTTGAGCCCTTTCATTGTTTCCTAATTTGCAAAAAGTACACGGTAGGGCTTGGTTTTCTTTTTGCTTTGTTTTACCAGCAATTGAAGCAACATTTGCAAAATCAAATGATATTTTGCTGAAACTTTGTGAAAGGGAATGGGTTTGTGCAGTTTGATACTTTTTCCATGAAGGGCTTTGCAAAATCAGATCCGTCCCATTATCTAAACATAATTCTATATATTAAATGTGTTTTCATTGCATTTCTGGCGCTTCCCAGTGCACAGACTGAGCCATTCATAGAAATGCTTTGGATCACTGATACATTTGTCAAGGCTGTATGTTTAATAAGCAAAATTATTTCTTGTAGCTAGTTTAAGATGATAGCCCTCAGCTGAGACCCAGCTAAATGTGAATTCTGAAAATCTGAGCATGCTTACAGCATTACTAATTCAATACAGCTGTCTCGTAATGCTGACAATATGAGACTTGAAAATGCAATGAAAGTCTGAGGATGATTTAACTACTGTGGCTTATTCTGGCAACACAGCAGAAGCATGTGTATTTTATTTAACTTCTCTCTTCCCTTTCTCTGCACAGCATGAATCCCTAATTTTCTCCAAAATTAGTTAGTTTGACTGGATTGGTTTACCTGTTTAACATGTGTTCCTTGGATACATAAATAAATCCAATTACTGCATTCCACATTACCGAATGTCGTTTAACCTTGAAACTGGGAAATCACATTTGCCTTAAATGTTTAGGAATGTACTACTTTTTTTCTCCTCTATTCTTTTGTACCTCATCTAATTTTCAAGCTAGGCTTTATAACAAACATAAAATAATGTCCTTTGCTCTCTCCTCATTTATGCGAGGAAATGGGTCTCGTCTTTCCTTTTGATCGTGGAGGAAGACTTGAGCCGTGGTGCTGCTGAAACACGTTAAAAATAAAGTGTCTTCCAACAAACAGGCTCCTGATGTAAAATCAGGCGCCTAAGCTGTACCTTCTGCATCATAAAGTAACAACGGGAGGAGCAGAGAAGTTCAGCTACTGTCGATAAATTTGAATAACTTGGTGCCAATTTTGAAAAAATAAACAGACAATGGAGCGTTTGACCAAGACATATGTGCATCCACAGTGTTTTAAATTTGTGTTCATCTTTATGTTGAGGTTGCAAGTGTACAGCTCTCTTACCTGGGCTGGGTAATGTGCAATCGTGATTGGATTCATGCTTCCCATATTTATTCCGATTTCAGGATCGTCCTTAGCTTTTTAACTTTCTGGAGGCTCCTCACTTAATTCTTATTTAAAACCTACCCAAACTGTGTAGGATGCCTAAGTCTAGCTGGCTTTCTAAAAAATCCTTATTTAGTCCCTTTCACCATATATTTGCAATATATATGCATAATTTGGATTTCTAAAAAATGACCCCATATGAGCTCTGCTACATTACGTCATGGTGGCTGAGTAGTGCACCTTCTCTAACAGCACATCCAGGGCAAGTTTCAATACCATATTATTTTTCCACCGTCTGTGGCAGATTTGGGATTAAAGGCTCCATTTCTTAAAACGAAAACCATTGGGGGAGCAAATTTCAAATATCCTTTGCATTATTTCAGGACTAAAGACTTTCCTATCTATTGTTTCGCTGTGCAAAAAAAGAATATAAAATCAGACGCGTTCTTGCGTGAACCGTGTCAACAGCAGTATTTAGGAACATTGCCTGGTAAAGCAGCGTTTGTGGGTGATGGAGGTAGTGTTTACTCTGGGAAGTAAACCCCACGTGGTGGAACGTTTCGCCAGCCATCAGCCATTCTGCATTACGTCCAGAATGTGATTCATTGAGACTGCACCAAGTACCCCGCTGACAGCCTGAAATTTAAAAATTGATGAAAGCCCCTGAGTCAAATGTTACGTTAATGACATTGCTGTCGGTGCGAAGATGAGACGTGCAGGGTGTGGGTCTGCCAAGAGAAATGGCCAGGCTGTGTAATAAAGCATCCTTGATGACAGAGCCCTTGTAAATGAGGGAGGGTTAGTGATGACTGCTGAGCAAAACTAGACATTCAGGTGCATTTGTAGTGGAGCCATGTGCTATTAGAATAGAAATTGGGCTGCCAGAGTCTCTCCTTTCTAGATAAAGAGCTTCCTTGTCCTAGAAGAGATTTGGAGGGTACTAAGAGACAGATAATCTTATTTTATTGAGCCTAATTTTATCCAGCCTGAGATAGGCGGTGCTCCAGCACCCTCTCTCAGTGAAACTCAGAAGCTAGGTTGCGAGCTGCTCTCTCTAATGACAATTTTCATGACATACCCTGCTTCCCAGCTCCATACCCCATCGCCAGCCTTGCCGCAGGGCAGTCATACGCTTTATTTGGCTTTGCTCCTTCAGTTTGTTTTCCCCCTTCCATCAAAAACAGTACAGACACTTGGTATTACGTGGGACTATGCTATATGCTTCTCCCATTTAGAATCCCTTGATGTAAGTAGTTTAGCTTTCCCCCCAAAATACAAAAGAGTAATTTACCTACGTAAGCAGACGGCCTTACTCGAGAATATCCCGCCTGTCTTCTAAAGCTTTTTTCTTTGTGAGTTGTCCAAAGCTTTCAGGTTTGCGGAAGTTGTCTTGTGGGTCGAGGTAGGGAAAAGGTGAAGGCCATCTGATCACGTATTTGCAAAATTTTTGATCAAAAAAGCATTGACTTCTTAAGATCTTAAAATTTGCTGGAAAACGAAAACTCAAATATCTGTATGAATACCTTTTACCAGTTAGATTTTTTTTCAGTCAGGGCATCAATTGGGATGTTAGCTCGTGCGCTGACCACTGCTCTTTTTCACTGTAAAATAGAAACTGACACTGTTTTTTTGTCTGAGCAGTCATATAGAGACAGTCATTTTTTTCTCGTGAATCTTCTAGTAGAGAAGTTTCATCCCTTGTCTCTTTACTGACCAGCACAGCCCACCTCCGGAACTTGTAAACTTGCTGGAAGATTGCTTTGCTCAGTGTAATTTTCTGCCATATGGGTCTTAGTAGGCAATAGACACAATCTCAGATTTCATGCAAGTGCTAATTCGAACCAAGAAAAACTTGTATGAAGCATCTCTGCGATGTTTGAAGGCCTTGGAGCACATGCTGGAGCCCTGGCAGGAGCTCGGCTTTCTTTTTAAGAGCAGACGCTAGAGGGTAGTCTTTCCCTTTGAAAACACCCACGTACATGAATTAGGAGTTTCCTGGTTTTTCTCTCTCAAGGCTGTTTTAGTTATTCCAGTACTCAAGCTTCATCCAGTTAGATCCTTTTTTTTTTTCCTTTTTTCTTTTTTTTTGTTTTTTTGTTTTTTGTTTTTGTTATGCTGGGAAAGTATCCACTAAGCTCAGATCGTCATTTCCGAACTTCAGCAGATCCCCTTTTCTCCCTCTCACCCCGTGGGGACTTTGCTCTTGTTCACTGTGACAAGAGCTTGCCACTTTTGGAGCTTCAGCTCCAAAACCTGGTTTTTGCTTGCTGTGGTTTTGCGGGAGGCCCCTGGCTCGGGAAGCCTGGGTTGGGTACACGTGCCAAAAGCACGGGGCAGGGCAGGGCCATCCATAGGAATGCTTATGTCCTGGCACTTGCTCTCAGGAGCTGCTGTAGCACGCTGGCCATAGGGAAAAGATGCTGCCTTGGTGGTGAGTAGCACTGCTTTTTCCTTTGGTACTAATGAGTTCACGTTAATCACCTTTGCTGTCCGATATGCCGGCAAAATCGATTACTTGTGTTTGATGTATAAAATTTCTTGTGTTTATTTTGCTAGTCCGCACTCCTTTGTGTGCGTTACCCTTTTTTTGCTTATTGAGTTTCCGTAGTAACAGGTACGTGCTTTTCCAAGGCTTTCACACTCTGGAGTAGTGTTCATCCTGAAAGTGCATTATTTGAAATTAAAAAGCAGATACTTTTCTGGCTTGTGGTAAACTTGAAATTTTGCCATGTGAGATGTGATTTTTTTATATGTATGTGTGTACACACACAATAATGCTTCTTGTGGCAATTTTTTTCAGAAGAGCTAGAAAACTCGTAGAAAACATGAACTTAAAGAACACCTTTTTTTGGAAAAAAAATCAGAAATTTCTAAATTAGAGCAACCCTTGGGAAGTAATTGGAAATAGAAATGCTCCCTTGCCTTTCCTTGGGACTTGCTTTTATCCCTCCAAAAGCATTTGTTTTATTCTTGTTGATTAGTGATTGAAAAACTGTTTTGACATACCTATATGAAAGGAACAAAGAAAGAAATTCTTGTTATTCAGGTTTTGTTGTTACTTTCTCTGTCTTGCCAGTCTGGTAACAACACACAACCTCAGTAGCTTTTGTCTTTACGTGTTACGAGCACAGGGTTTAAAAATCACCTGTTTGCATATATATGCCTAAAATCTTGGCATCACTCCACTAAAACTAAATGCCTTTTTGGTGCATGTTACAACTGGTGCTAATTGTATCAAGTCTGTTTAAGGCGGGGGTGGGGGGGAAAGAATCTCTGTTTCTCATTAAGCAAAACTGGAAACGACTTTCAGGATGTGATACTTCCAAAGTTAGCTCACAGCGATGTGGGAAAGGTTCTTCCTGGGGTATGAAGGTGAATTCTAAAGTCAGCGCTTCTCTACGCAGCCGGCAAGCGGTCCACCTCCACAGCAAACCTCAAACAGACAGAAGCTGTCGTGAATAAACGGTTGTCATCATCTGCAGCGCTCTTAAATGCGTCTGATCGAAGTAAGTGTGTGTGTCTCTGCTGGTAGCAGGTGTACTGCTTACCTGTTGTGTGGGGAGGAGGCAGGAGGTGGAACGATACTCCTCTTCCTCCCTTGCTCTATAACTCACTTCATATTTTGATCTCAAATGCATTTCATGCAATCTGTTAATCCAGCTTGACTGTTCAGGGCTTTGACCCAGTTGATGTGATCTCTGTTAGAGGAGAAGAGTAACGGTAAAGATTGCTGTTTTTTTGTTGTTTTTTTTTTTAATTTTTATTTCTGTAATTGTTTTACTAAAGTTGAATCTTGGTGAATGATGATTCACAAATCATTTCACATCATCATTATGGGTTTGCATGCCTTAAATCACACCCTAAAATTTCAGCAAAATAGAAATAGTACAAAAATAAAGTTTTCCCTGTTCTCTTAGACAGCTTCAGTCATTTGATTGTCTGTGGGAAGGAAAAAATCAACGTAGTCGTAGTTCTGACACCTTCCTGTTGTGCCAGTCCTGTACTCTATAGACACATACTTTCTTTTTAATTTTAGAAATCTTCCTTAACCAAATAGAGAAGGGTGCATGAAAATCTCTTGACGCCTGTGGGACTTCTTTGGGTGGGAGGTGGTGGGTTTTGTTCTGACCTGGAGTTCTAGAGTTATTATAGCCATAGCCTGCAGCTCTGAGATCATTTCCTAGCCCAATAAAGTAGTGTAAGCTTGATGCTGATGCTCAAATTACGCATTTCTCAAACTGTTAGTGCACACCACTGCTTGCAAGCATTCTGGGTTACTTACTGTGCCAGTGACCATCAAGGAATAGAAATGGCCTGGAATCCAGCTATTCCTTTGATGACTTATTTTATAAAGGCTTTCTGAGAGTGTCTGTACTCTTAGAGATCCTCTGCCAATTTCTGTGGCTTCCAGTCTCTTTTAGAATTGCAACTTGGGGGTGGATGAAGCTGCTGACTGCAGCCTGTCATGTTTAAAACGTGCACCACCCAAGTGTTAACAGGGATGCAGAGGATGGGGTAGATCTCTGGTTTTCCCACTCCGGTAAACGTGTTGTATGTGCAAGTCTCCTCTCTGCCTCTGTCCCGATACGTGTAGACTACTTACAGAGAGTAAATGGGAAACAGACCTTACAGAATGTTACATTAAGGTCATTCTGTAAAACGTGGCAATCTCCCTTCTCCAAATAAAAAGAAATAAAATTACAAAACATAAGGAACTGTCCTAATCTACTTGTTTAGAAAATAAAACTTATTTGTCTGAGCACATATCAGCTTGTTTTAGCTTGAGATTTCCTTGTGGGGGATCTTCCCAGTGTTTCACAGGAGCTTGCCTGTATGCCAAATATTATATTTTTTTTCCCAAAATGACCAAAACCCAAGAGCTGTTAATTACGAAAGCAAGTTCAGCTAGGTCTATGCGGCAGTGTTCTGTCAGTCTACAACCTTTGATCACATGGGCTGTGCTGGAAAAATCCCTGACATGGACATGATTTTGCTGGTTCACGTTGGAAGGTGATGCCGCAGAAAAACTTGTCCTCGTACACTGTCTGCCTGGTGGGGGAATCAGTGAATATATCTATACTGGCAGAGCTGCAGGGGCTCTGAGTCACTGGAGGCTGCTTGTGATTCAAAATGATATTTATCTATAATGTGTCTGCCGGGTTCAGCTCTGGGTATGAGTCAGAAATAGGGCTGTAAAGTAGAAATTAAGCCGCTAACAAAGGAAGTCACTAATTATCAACTAATTGGTATTGCTTTCAAAGTTACTGTCATACCTTGAAATCCTTTGTGAATCCTTGTTTGCTTTGGAGGAAAAAATTCTCTGGTGGCCTGAAATACCAGAAATTTGAACAGGACTCCGATGATACAGAGATCGACTAACTGACTACTTTAGATCGCCACAGCAAATCAGAGCCGTTCTCTGCTCTTGATCTGGCACTCGGGAAGAAATGGCTGTTTGTAAATGATGGCTAAATTCGAAGAACAGAAAATGCAGTCGCAGAATTAACCAGTTTGCTGCTGCCGTGTGTTTGTGCCTGGGAAGGTGGAGGAGCAGAATGCGGAATTGAGAGGAAGACGCTTGTCTCTGGATCAGTGGAGTATTTAATCGGCTGTGTTCTTTGTTAATTCTGAGCTGAGCGCTTTGTTTCTTGCTCTTACTCATAGAAAATACGAGCAATGGCCTTTTTTTAATTATTTATTTTAAAAGGCATACAAGAATGGCCTTGGCGGGTCAAACAAGAGGTCTGTTGAGACCGGCATCCTGCTGCTATGATCAGTAACATACAGGAATATACGAAATAATGCTTTACATAGAATAATTCTTCCCTGATCCAGCTTTCTTGCTTCTGAAGGATTCATGCTATAAAGTGACTTAATTACTCTTTTATATCTTAGGGAAGTAGGGCTGGTGTTGGAGGGGACTTTGAGGCTTTTCAGTGTTATTAATCCATGCACTTTCACTTCCAGGTACCACAAAGAGAAGCGCCTCATTAAACAGACTGAATAACAAAGTTCCTCTACATTCTCAGCAGTCAGCACTCAAAAGTTCACAGGTGGAACAGAAAGGTGCTAGAAACCAGTTTGTTTGGAGAACTGGGAGGCAGTAAACGGGATATTTGAAGTTGACTTTAAACCATTCTAAATGTTCTTGCTCAGGCTTTCACTGCCGTGCGGGTAGTCTATGCACTGTGGCACAAATTTTGTTATGCGCATTGCAGCGCCAGATATGAGATAACTGCGTCTGTAAACCAGCCTTATTCCTCCGAAAAGTGGAAGGGTGGGGGGAGAGCAGGCAAATGGTAGCCAAACCGATTTAGCTCATGAGAAAACAGTGCTTCGTAATGATAGACTGGTGGTTTTAGCTGATTTCTTGGCAAAAGCAAAGCATGGGAACGGCAGTTTAGAAAATCAGATGTAGAAATACCTTGTTAAAAATAATCTTCCTTACGCTTGGTCTCTAGGAGGAACAGAAAAGAAGAGGAGCACATCTTTGAATAGGATGAGTAGTAAACCCCAACCCTCTCCAGAACTAGAAAAAGTGAAAAAGGAAGAAAAACCAGGTGGTTGTTTCATCAAGCTGAATATTTTTTTTTTTAAAGCCATTCATAGTAAAGTTTGGATAGGCTTCCTTTCACTAGTTTCCTTGGTTCTTAAGTTTTTAGGACTTTTT
This sequence comes from Rynchops niger, assembly GCA_013400035.1. NCBI lineage: Eukaryota > Metazoa > Chordata > Aves > Charadriiformes > Laridae > Rynchops > Rynchops niger. Next base: position 220,477 of record VXBH01000805.1, on the reverse strand, counting down.
AATGGCTTTTTAGTTAGCCAGTGGTAAAGATAAAATTGTAAACGGTAAAGATTAAATTTCTCCCTTTGGACAAAAAAGAAATCCTGTAAGAAGGACTTTGACTTTGTGAAATGGCACTGGAAGCAGATAGCGAAGTGTCTCTCTGCTTGAGAGAGAGATGTATTTGAACGCTGGTAGGTTTAAACGTAAAATACAGTAAAAATGTCACTGATGTGTTCACTGCTTAGTTAAAGCTTACCTTTGCTTTTTAATCTCTCTTTCATCAGTTGTTTAAAAGCAACTTCTCTGTTCCTGCTGCTGGCCTAAACTTTGTGCATGCGAATGAAGGAGGAAGCCTGTTCTCCCTTCAGTGTCTTTCAGTCTGCGTGTTCCCCACTAGGTTACAAATAACCTCTCTTCTAGGAACTCTTCCTAAAGCGGAAGACTAGCAACTTTTCTAACACGTTTTTCCCTTTGAGTTAACAAGTCTGAAACTTTCCTTTTTAGCAGTTGTTGCCAACACTGGAAATGATACTCTGCTTCGGAATCTTTCCTGTGTGGGAGGGTGATGGGTGCTATCCGGGTGGACTTGTCTGTGCAAATGATGCCTGATGATAACCGTTGGCTTTGACTTGCAAGTTTTCTGCATATTATGTCAGAACAGCCTTCCCTGCAATCTAGAGAATATACCGCTGAAGAGCTGGGTCAAAAAACTTCTCAGATTTTGGCTGACTTCAGCATCCATCTTTGTCGTATGCATGCCAATCTTTGCACATTAAAATGATTAGCGAGCCGAGGACGAGAAGTGCAACCTAAGGGAGTGCAGTGTTTAACCCTTCTGTGCTATTAGTTTGAATTTCCCTCTCCATGACTTACGTATTTTTCCTCCAAAACTGTTACGATTTGCAACAATGCTCACAATCTTCCTTTGCTTTGTACTGCTTGTCTTTTTCATGGTATGATTTCATGTCGGATCCTTTTTTGATTTGTTCCCATCATTTAGCTCGTCGCTCCCAGCTCAGTCCTCTGGACAGTAGCGTAATCAGTCGCCTCCTCGCCCCCACACAGGCCTCCTTAGCTAGGAGTAAAAGTGCTGCTACGTTATCGGCTGATGGACAGGATCCCGCAGGTAACAGGAGGGCAGCAAAGCCTGGAAGTTCTGCGCAGTTGCTCTTCAAGAACTTATATGATAGTCACTAACTGTGCTACACTTCGATATGAACCAGCCAGTTAATATATGGTTACGTATAACATTACTTATCCAGTATTTTCTTTGGTCAGTAATAACCAATTCGTGTGCAATGTTGCATGTTTACTTTACAAAACCAAAGAATAATACTGGCTTTTAAACTCCAGTGCCAGTTTACTTGCTCTGCAGAGAACCAGATGGTGATACTCGTTTTGGGTTTTGTTCGCGTTTTTCTTTTTTTTTTTAACTGGTGGAGATCTTCATTTGGGTGTACCCTCAAATGAATCCGAGACTTACTGGTCAGAGAACAGTGCTGGGAAATGAAAGGGAAAAAACAAACGCATAATTTCAAAGGAGGCTGAAAGGAATAAGTGCAAAGCCTAAATTTCCATAGGGGGAGAAACTCTTGTAGGAACATGACAAAGGTGTATCTTAACGTAAGTATAGGGAGCCCTGAGCTGGCTTCACTCAGGCTGGCTGTAGAAGTAGAGGCATAGTAGAAAGAGAAGATATTGTAGAAGAACCCTGGCTGGCTCAAGCAATTTTATAGTGGTTGAGACTGAGCTGATAAGCCCACACTGTGGCTCGACTTAGTACTAGCAGAGGAATCTCTGCATCGTGGACGAGCCCTAGCTGCATCCCACAGGTCTTAGAATTGCTATTGGTCATAAGAGTGCCCCGGTAAATGCATATCTGGAACCAATGTGGAGTCCTTTCTCCTCTCTTGCCTCACAACTTGCATTCCCAGTTTTGCTTGTCTCCTCTTAAGTACGTTCTTCCATCTTTATTTTTTATCTTATGCCACTTAACTCGGTCCTTGTTGGTAGTGGTGACATTTCTGCACTGCTCCCCTTGTGTAATAATCAGTTTTCACTTTTTTGGTTTGTAGTCAGCGGTCATATTTTTGCACACCTATCTATGTGCCACCTTTTTATTTTACCATGAATATTTCAGTTCATGTCATGTGGGGAAATACCATCTTTTTCACTGTGACTGACAGCATGTGACATTCACTGTTGCTAAATTAAAGATGACTTTTACTTTTTTTTGTCAGTTCACTTAAAGGTACTTTCTTCATTTCAGTAGAAATGTACCTGTGCTTTAGCACAACCTGTGCACAAACAGAATGCAGTTCTCCTTGCACAAATGCTGTAAATATAAAAATAAAATGTATTTTCCATTAAAGTTACAAAAGTCAGTGCTGGCATCTGTCACAATTATTCAGACTAGAGAAAAATCCAATATCTAGTTTCAGAAGTAGATTTTTGCATCTATGTGTGCTTATCCATCTATGATTATGTTAGTTAAAGAAGTAATTGGAAGATACAGTTTCTTTCAATATCTTGTGTGTGAAGAGATTGACGCTTCAGGTAGGAAAGGTATTTTAGTTTAACAGTTGGCCTTTTTCTCTTGATAGCTTTCTTTTACACCACCTATTTTGATTTTTTTTTTTTTTTAATGTGAATAAAGGGCACACATATATAGTACTAAAGGGGTCAGGAGGGAAAGTAGAATGAAGTAATGTTGCACAAATGCTTATTTCACAAGTTTAAAAAGCAATGCTCGGATTCCTAAAGTAATGCAGCTTTATAACTGCTACTTGAAAAGAAGGAAGATTTCCTCCTTGAGCGTGGGGGAACCATGCTTAAAATTTGACCCTGTCATGACGATCTCGTAAAGAAAGATGCTAAACCATTAAAACTGAAATATTTGTGATTAGATGCAGCTTGACTAAAATTAAAGTAACGCTGGTGTGTTGCAAATTCAGATGTTGTTTGGAAAAGCATTTTATTTTTATCTACTCCAGACTGCTGCTTTCAGAGTGGTTTTGTTCTTGGTGCCGTTGCTTCCAAAGTACTAATCGTGTGGTGGTGGTGTCTGTCTGTGACCCATTGCAGTGTTCCTCTGTATGGTTTCTAACACACACAATCTTTCTTTCTCTCTTTCTCCCTCTTTTCTCCTGCTCTTATGCTGTGCACTTGGTTCTCGTTTTGTCTTGTCAAATTCCTAACTTTTATAGAATCTCACCTCTGTCCTCGTTCAGCTTCAGCCAGTTCCATCAGTTCCCCAGTCCCAGCTCCTAAAGTGCCCCTGCGCAGTCGTAGCATCGACAGATTGAAGTCCTCTGTATCTTCATCTGATGCAAGTTCACCAGATTCAACCCAGGTTTGTTGAAAATCCGCAGGAATTAGGTTTGTATTAATCTGGGGGTTTGGAATAGCTCAGGATGGGATCCTCTTTCAGCAGTTTGCTTGCTTATTGAAATGTTCAGTAGCGTTTGCTTAAAAACCACAGTATTGAAATCAAATTGTAATTGTATGATCTTTGATCTCTCTGGTATTTTCAAGGCATGCTGTTTGCTGTCTGCGATTCCCAAAGTTTAATTTAGGCAACATATTGGCTGGGTCTGTGTTTTGGAACATAAAGGAAATGTCAAGTACATCTTATTGAGAAGTTGTATGTTTCTTGTGGTAGCAGCTCTTCTGTCTGTAATGTATTCTAGAGTGAGCATTTTTTTTTTTTTTTTGTGTATCATCTTAGAAATCAGAGACAGAAAAACCATCCCCAGGTTCTGGGTTAAGACGCCCTCCCTCGCCATCTGTGTCTGCCCGTAGAAGATCCCCTTCTCCTGCTAATTTGGTGAAGCGTCCTCCATCACCTTCTGCAGTTAGGTATGTGTCCAGGTGGAATTTCTTCTTTTGTTCAGAAGAAAACGAAGGATCTTTCCTGCCTCAGACAGCTGCACTGCAAGCATTTGGATGACCTATGCTATGCCATGTTTATACACACAAGGACTTCACTTTTGGTCCGATTTCATTTTTCCACAGTAGGGATGGCAGCTCTTACTCGAACCTTTGTCTCCTGCGCAGACAAAATTCACCCTGGTTTTCTGTACAGTCTCTGCACTAAAACCAACAGGGAGCCTGCGAGCTTCTGAACCAGCTGATCTGCCTGTGTTAGTGTAGGAAGCTTCTTGGATTGGAATCACAGGGTTCGTCCTTGATGTGCAGTAAATGGAGGTCTGGGCTAGCAGACCTGATTCGATGTTAGCCCATGAGTCCAGGTGTCCAGGGTATTTTGGAATCCTGTATTTGAGTTTTATGAGGAAGGCACCAGTAGTTTGTGTGTGGATTTATTTTTAAAAGTGAGGCGCATAATGTAAACTAACCAAAGTAGACTGCTGTCCTCAGTTTCAGTGTTAGCCCTGGAAAATACTCTTTATTTCAACAGACAGAAGACGCGCCCACCGTCACCCAGCGTGTCAAAACAAAGGCCACCATCTCCTACTCCAGTCTCTAAACCTGCACCCATCCAACGTCCACCTCTAACACCAGGTGTTATAAATATTACCAAAAAGAAAACTGAAGCAGAGAGCAAACCAAAGGATAAGAGCACAGAAGGAACAGGACAAGAGCAAGGTGCCTCACCAGCCTCGGACAGGGATGTGGCAGCAGCTAGCACAAAGACCAAAGAAGGTGAGTGTTTCTCCGTGACTGATGCACTCTTATTCCAGACATCTCCAGTGAGCGCTAGGACTGGTGAAATAATTTGTTCCTGAGGATAGGATGCTTTAAGGCGAAAGCTGTTCATTGCTGATTATTTATACAATAATTTTATGTGGCATGACTTTTGCATGTGGATTTTAGCACAGTAGTTGGTTTATTTGACTTGGAGATTTAAGTCAGGAGCTTTCAATATTCAATTATTCAAAATTTCAATTATTACTATAATTTTAAGAAAAGCAGAAATCCTGTTTGCCTTTTGGACTGCAGCCACACTAGCTGAGGGATTTACTAGGCTAAGGTTTGTAGAGTCAATAGTTACGCTATGCAAAGGTCTTTCAGTCCAGTTGGTAGTTCCTAAAACTGCTTGGAGGAAGAATCTTCTACTGGGGCACCACCAGGCTGAGAGCCAGTTTTCACAAAGCTAGGAGATAGCCTCAGTTTTGATTCCAGTGAATGTATAATCATTGCTGCCTCAGGAAGAGTGACGAATGATCTTGGTAGATTAAGGAGAGCCATATACTGAATAAGCGATCAGTCTTCTAGTCCTCTTCATCATGCCAAGTAAGCACAGCCTCTGTTCCTCTCACCGATAAAACGCCATCAGCCGTCAACAGAACAGAATGTGGGAGAGCCTTCTGACGAGGTCTGGCAGGCTCCTCTCTGTGGAGCAGGACTTAGGGGAGACTTAACAGGAAAAGGAGGGATCTCTGGAGTCTAAACTACAGCCAGTGGGCAGTGGTGGGGGTGAAAATCCTTCAGACACAAGGTAAGTGGGAACATACGCTTGCTGCACGTTACTGCATGTGCGGTTCTTGTGCGTTCCTCAGCTGCTGCAGTTGCCTGTGATTCCTGAGACTTACGGGCACTACTCAATGTTGGTTGTGAAACAGTGTTAGTGGAAGAACTCATTTATGGTACAGTTCTTTGAGCATATGTTCCTCTAGAAGGAAGCCTGGATGTCATAGTCAAACGTGGGTGTTGGTATGAAGTTGCCTATCCGTCTTCAGTGACAACGTCATTCATCTCAGCAGTCAGAATGTCCATCTCTTGATGTGCTACATTACTGTGATAAATGTCTTGCATGCCTTGGAGGGGGCATAATCAATTGTGATCAATGTCATTGGTTGGTTGAAACCTCCATAGCAACGTGTCCCATTTCTGTATCTTCCAGTTCTGGAACAAGAACACCTGTCCTTGTTCCGTGGATGCCCCACCTGTCTCCTCTCCACACTGACTTCTGGAACTGTATTAACCCAGTTTACCTGTTTCCCTTTTATTTTCTGGTTAATCTCCAAGCTAGTCATCTTTGTAGTGATTCATACTGGGGCTGGGTGAAGCTCTTTTTCTTCGACACATGCAAGATAAGGAAATAGTGGGCTTGTTCTTCAACATAGAGATGATCTCATTTATCTCTTTGAATGTTTTTGGGTCACTGCAATATTGCTAAGTAAGGCAAAATCTTTGTTCTTAAAAAGAAAAAGGTTGCTCGCAATGTTGATTTTACCCGTCTGTGTAGGTGGTTCACCCTGTGGGTTGGTGCAATACCATGTTCCAGACAGCTTCTGAAGTCAGAGCACACCAATGAGTGGCATGTGGCAAATCAGTCTCTAGGTCTTGTAGGTTCAACCTAATTTCAGCTCTGTGTGCTTGTATCATCACACCATCTCTTCTCCTTCAAACTGAACTTGATTGACTGTTGCTGACAGACAGCAGTCAAGTCTTTGTCTTGTTTTTTGTGTCTTCCTACTAAAATATACTGTTCTGCAGTAAAACGCTTTCTATTTTTCAGTGACTTGGAGCAGTTGTCATTTCTGGCAGCAGCCTTTCGCAGCTTCTCTGAGAGTTTAAAAGGCTTGTTTCAACTTAAAGCATAAGAAGTGCTCCTTCATGAGCTCTCACCTTATGCATGATGATAGGTAATAAACTATCATGGAGCCTCGCTTTTTTGTATCTGGGTAGTGAAGGCTGTGGAATATGATTCCTAGCTTAATTGTGAGTAAATGGCTTGCCTTGAAATGTGTTGGAATTTTCCCTCCATCCAACTAATACTACAATACGAGCGTGTTTGTGTTCTTGCTGTCAGACTGGAAAATAACAGTCCGGTAAGGAACTGACACCAGCTTCTCCTCACATCTGTGTAATATTCTTCTCTGTCTTACGTAAAAAAATTATAGATTAATGGGAGAAAAGGAGGAGGTTCAACTTCCACCACTTCACAAGTTGCAGATCTGCATCCTTCCTACTTAGTTGGCAACGAAATATTGCTGAAGAAGCGCCTAAAGGCAGTCTGTATTCCTGATGGCTGCAAGTATCTTAATCGTGCCTCTTAAACCACAGGCTAGAATTAAGTAAGGCCACCAGATCAGTCCTCTAAGTGCATTTTACAATTGTTCTGAGGCATTTCTCTTGCCTGTTTCCCTCTTTCCCCTTCTATCACAGAAAGGACCTTTGAGAAAAAGACAGTTCTTATCAGGAATGATAGTGGGAGTACAAGGAAAATGCGGCCGAGTATAAAATGCTGGAAGAATCTTAAGGCATGTTAGCAATCATGTTGGGAAGTCCCGTGTCCTGCCCTGTGGAAGTAGTCTGTACAAGGGCCGCGTGGAGATGAAAGCGCTATTGAAGTAACCGTACAGAAAACATCAGTAAAGCTTCAAAAGGGAAAATGCAATGGGAAGGTCCCCCGTAGACTTGAGGTCTCCTACCCTCTCTTTTGGTTCTGTGCCCCCTGTTCTTTCCGTATCTGCAGTGCCCTGAGTCGTTACGACTAATTTTCTTTTGTTTTTGATGCCAGGTATTCATCATATTTCAAGCTATCATTATGATGCTGTAACCCTAAAACCTATAATGTAAAAGCCTAAAACCTTTAGCCTCCTTGCTGACGATTAAGTTGTCTTGTTTAGGTTCAGTTGTAAGGGAGGGAAAAAGGTTAAACCTGACATTAAATGTCAACCAATTTTAATATGACTGAAGCTGCAGTAGTGTTAGGACTGCTGCATTGGTTGCTGTGCAAGTGCATCACAGAAGGTGGCCTCTGCTGTAAAACAGGACTAGTTTAAACTGGCAAGACACTCAAGTGGTGGAGAAGAGAAGCATTTTGGTTTCTTCATGGTTGTATGCCAGCAACAGTAAATGAAACCTCCTGCCTTTTCTTTAAAGTAAAAAAAAATTTATTGCAGAATATAGGAAGAAAGGCACTCAGTACGTGCAAGTCTCAAGTAGCGGATCCTGCTGATGATTCTTGTAACTGCAGAGGATCAATCTTTCCTGCTCAGAGCTGAGGGGGAGGAGGAGAACCCCTTGTGACTGAGTTCAAATTGGGAAGTGTCGTGGCTGATTCCTGTTTGTACCAACGTGACTGCATTTTTGCCAAATCAGAAGCCGCGTGTGTCCTGGGGAGGTGCTGCTTTTTCAGCGTTGGCTAAAGCTAAATTTTAGAGAAGTCCGTGACTGCACTCCATGTGTCCGAATGCTTTTCCTAGAATTGCAAGAACAATTTTTATGCGGAAAACACTGCCATGATTCAACTGCTACGGGCGCACTCTGTGTAATTATGCCCTACAGCTGCAGGTAGCGATTACATGTCCATGGGGCTTAAGCAGCTTTTTGGGTATTGAAGTTCCTAATGATGGCATTGTGTTTTGAATGATTTGTCTTTAAGTCAGAAGTGAAATTACTGATGAAAGCCTGATGTCATTGTTCGTTAATATTACCTTGGCTCGAAGGCTTTATGAATGTTAAGCAAACGTATATGTGCTGAAATATTAAAAGGAAGAAAGGCAGGTCCTCACCTTACACTATGATGCTATTGCTCTACTGACGCCAAGAGCTAATTCTCTGAATATTCAGATGATCAGTTCTTTAGCCACATTCAAACAGTAATATTTCTAGAGAGTGGGAATAACTGGTAAAGACAATCAGTGTTTTCTCAATATATTAAGAGCAGCTGGATGGCAAGAGTGCTTTTTTTCCCTACTGTTAATTTATAATTTATATAAACAATAATAAATATATAATTTATAATATGTAATTTATAATACATGCGACCATAAACACCAGGCAGGACATGAAGAAACCTAAACTGCAGGACTTTACAAATATCTACTAATCTGGTGGTTGGAGCTGTTTCAATCTCCATGAAAAGTGGCAAATGATTAGTTGCTAAAGTCTGTAGAAATATGCTATTGCTGAAGTCATTAGTACGTGCCTTCAGGGCCAGGTAACGGGGTGATTATTTGCACCCTAAGATATTCTGTAAGTATAAAGGCATGAATGTTAACGTTACGAAACAAGAGAAATAAAAAAACATAATTAATATTTCCTATTTAGGGTGACATGCATTCAGATTTATTAGAAGGAAGTTAAGTGTATTTCCTAAAGCAGTATTTTTTTCAGTTTTCTTTTAAGTGTTATAGAAAAAACATGTATTTCTAGAAATATGTTTTTAAGTACTATGGTAATTGGAGAGTGTCTTTAACTGTATCGTCTGGAATACGGCGGGATCAGTGCAGCTGAAATGAGTTGCTGTTATTTCGGTGTCAGTGAGATACTGTAGCTCTGCGTCTCTGTAGGAATGCCCTTTGGCTCTTGTGGGCCTTTAGGTACGGGGCGTACCTGCTGAGTGATGAGCACTGATTGAAAAGATAGCGGGTCAAAAGGAAAATCTCATCTCACAGTGATAATGTCTTTTTTATTTTAAGTCACTGGCGCTTTTTAACAGCAGTTTCTTTTAACCTTTGCAGAACCAGGTAGCAAAACAGTAGCAGGGACCACCACGGCTGAAGAAGCTGCAAAAATCTTGGCAGAGAAACGCCGTCTAGCTCGGGAGCAAAGAGAGCGTGAAGACCAAGAAAGAATTCAGAGACAAGAGGAGGAAAGGTAACAGTTCAGGAGAAGGAAGGGATGCTTTCAGTGGTGGGGTGTGGTTGGAGTGGACACTTCAGCTGGATATGTTTCCTAAGCATTCATTGAAGATCCTGTATTAATGGGGGTCCTGAAGCAGAGAGACAGGCACTGCGTTGGAGATGGGACAGGTTGCTGTGTATATTATTAACCGGCATCTCAGTATATATGTAATGCAGTGCCAATTGCTTCTTTTTCCTTCTGGTCACCACTGGTGCTTCTATTTCAAAATTAGAATGTGCTTTTTACACCACTTGGATTTGTTTTGTGGTCTTGAAATAGTCAACCTCTCTTTTAAACTTTCCTTTGATAAACTCGGGCCGTGGATTGATGGTACATTAAATCTCACATCAGTGATCCTAAATCTGGATCCAGAAATGTTGCAGCCAAGTAATTCAAAGTGATAATTCAGTGTACGTTTGGTTCACTGCATAGAAGCTCTTAAAAATAAATTATTAATTTTGTGCAGACTAACTTTATTCCAGATCAGGGAATGCCTGCCTGGTCTTCTCTGAACATTGCGGAATTGTCTGCTTTCCACTCCTGGGTATAAAGGTCTCATAAACCTGCACGTTGTCTGCTGCAGAGGTTTTGTCAGAAATAGAACGCCATCAGATCGGTTGTGTACCTCTGCATGATTTGACTGTACGCCTCCAGTATATCTGGAATTCGGACTATAGAAGAAACAGTCTTTTAGAAAATCCAACTAAATTTATATTTGACAGTGACTGAAAGCTTCATTCCCGTTGTAGATGCAGGTAGCATTTCTTGGTTAGCTATCACTTAATCAGTTCTCAGTCAAACATTCCGTTATTGGAGCAACCTGCCTTGGCCTTGACTTAATTAGCAAAGAATACTATGTACTTGTAGGTAGTTTCTTCCAAGTTACTCTGCTTTTTTCTTTGACGCGTCTGGATGGTGGCATTTGTAAATCCACACCAGAAATTATCTTTACACAGTTATTCTGTGACTGGATAACTTAGAACTTTCTTGCTTTCCTAGTCGGTCTCATGTGCATGCACGCTTTTAAAGAAATCAATCTCCACTTGGTAATCTGTATCTTGGAAACACTAGAATCAGGGAAGAAGAAATGGCCAAGAGAGCAATTGAGGAAAAAGCACGACAGGAGGAGGAGCTGCGCAAACAGGAGGAAGAGAAGAGACTGGCTTGTGAAGAACAGCAAAGACAAGCTGAAGAGGAGAGGACCCGCCGAGAACAGGAAGAGCAGGAAAAACTTGCAGAGCTCCAGCACCAGGTCCGCTTTTCTGTAGGCTCAGCTGTGTTCCTCGTGCTGACATGTTTTCGAGGGGGTTGACCTTGATTTTCTTTCACAGAATGTTTTTGACAAATGTTGTCAGGAATTATGTAAAGCAGAGTTCATCCTGTCTGAGATGGATTTGAGAATGTCTTGAAGTCCTTTCCTTGCCCTAGTCTGTGATTTTCTTTTTTTTTTTTTTTTTTTTCTTCCAACATTTGATAAATTCAAGTGTGGGGCAGAGGCAGAGGTTTCTTTAGCCACCTGGGAGGCTGTTTTGCATATGTAAAATACTTGTACTGAGCCCACTTTCCCAGCTTACTGCCGCAGATTATAAGGAGGTGGTTTGTCTGGAAAGTCAGCTTGCTCTGATTCCTTTCAAAGACAGATTGGTAGTTTCCAAGTCTGCTTTTCCGGTTGCTAAATAGTCTTCCACAGCTAATATCTGTGTGCCTTTACAAAGGCAGCCTTGTAACTGAAGGGAGATGTTCTGCAGAAAGTGAACTTACTTTAAATTACATTAATTTTGAAAATTAAAGCAGTTTTACAATGAACTTCTTTGTGTTTTGAAGAGCTGTGTCTTGTGGATAGCATTGACATGTGTCTGAACGTTTCTTTAAAAGCTTGTTTAAGTTAATAACAATTATTCAGAGCGTTACCCAGGCTTCTATCTTCTTTCCAGTCATACTGGAAAAGATTTTCCAGTGTAGAAGGAATGGAAGATGCTCAGCACCAAGTATCTTTGTAGTAATACCTGACTGCCAAGATTTCAAAGTTAACCTTGCCACATTTAGAATTTAATTGCTGTCTTGTTACTTTAGAAATTATCCTTCCTTCCTAGACAAGTCTTCAACCTGAAGTATAGTTAGAATCCTGAGTAGCTCAACAATGTCCAGAACATTTCCATAATCACAGTGTAGCCGTGCACGTCGTTCTTCTTTTCAGATCAGCTTCTGAATGTCATATTAATATATATTTCATGCCAGCAGTTGGGTATTTGGCATTTAGCTGCAACGTATGGTAATATTAAATAGTGATTGTGTGATCTTCCTGTCTGTGTTGAACCAGAATCCCTGAAACAGCTCCGCTTTTGGCTCTTGGGAACGAGTTATGCACTGGCTGCTCTCTGCTTTTTGTTTTATTTTTAGAGAGAAGAAGCTGAAGCAAAAGCTCAAGAAGAGGCTGAAAGACAGCGGCTGGAAAGAGAGAGAATCATGCAGCAAAATATGCAGGAAAGGCTGGAAAGAAAAAAGGTACGCTGTTTTGAAAGCAGAGAAGTTACTCAGCCTAAAATAGCGGCTGAGGTGTTAAACTGAGCCGGCAAACAGTCTCAGATGCCTTTAAATAGTAGCGTGTTCTTTAAAAGAAGCTTGTGAGCTTTAAAAACTCTGGAAAAAGTAGTCAATTTATGAAATAGGAAAATATATGATTGATGAAAATGTAAACCAGAATGCTGAATTGTAAAACTCTCTATGTTATTGCAAATATCTTCCCTGTTTTAACAGAGAATTGAAGAAATAATGAAAAGAACGCGAAAGTCGGATCAAAGCGAATCCAAGGTACTTGTTTGGATCTGTGTAATGACAGAATAGGCCCTTCCTGGAGAAGGCTGTGCCTTGTCTCCTGTCTTCCTCTGCTGTCCTCACGCAAACTGGCTTCCACGTGAAGTGCAGAGTTCTGGTGCACCAGAATGATGTTCAGTAGCTTCCCGTTGCGCCCATCCTTCTGCTTTGCTTGTTCTCGCCGAAAGACTTTGCTGTGTTTTTGCTCAAGGCATATAGAAACAATGGGATCTGGTGTTACTGCGTGCAGATGGGTTAAAAAAGCACTGCCTAGCAATGGATTATTTTTTGTTTTATATATAACTAGGCATTCTGCTGGGGCTGGTTTTCCCCAGAAAACTTAACTTCCTGGCTTTTTCTGTTCGCTTAAAGCAAATCTTGGATGCCCCTTGGATTGCTACTGTAAACTGGATGTATTTTTGCTAATGTAGTGACCTAAGGCTTGTGGTAATCTATGTTGAGGAGTAGTTGTTGTCCTCTGAACATTCAAAGACTTAAGTCTTCATGGAGCTGAAAATCAACAAATATTTGGCACACACCTTGGAGAAATGAGGGGAAGAAACTTGGGAATAGTCCGTGGGCAGGAGACGGAAGTGGGTCCCACACGTTCCTGGGTGACCTGATTGTCTCTTAGCCACTGGGCTGGTGTGGCCTTACGGCGGGGCACGGAACAGTCCTGCGTAGGAGCTGGGGTTGAACGTTTGTGAAACGCTTTATGGTAGTGAGCTGCTCTGAATAAAGCTCCGGCAATTCAGTTGCAGGGTGAAGGGAAGTCTGCCTCTGAGGCTATGGAGGGAGAGGATATTGAAGAGGAGGAAGAGCTGGGTCTTGAGAGGACTGATCAACCGGGTAAGGAAACTTGATGACTCAGGTCTAAGTGGCATCAGCATCTCAGTGATGTTTGAGCATTGTTTAAAATGTCAGTCACTTAATTACATTGCGATGGTCTGGGACGCAAGTCCCAGGAAGGCCAGGGAACGCCTCTGCCCGAACGGAGAGTGTACCACTGCCTGTTCCATGCTGCAGGACACAGTCAGAAGGATTAAGTGCAAAAGTTATTTGGGAGTAAAATGCAGGCAGCATGCTTTCATTTTACAAGTGTATTTTTGAAGATGGAAAACAAATTTCATGTTGTTATAGGCAGCTTGTCCATAGAGAAATCAATTTATTGAAGCCAAGTGCTTCGAGTTTTGGCTAGGAAAGGTCATTTTGGCACCTGTATTTTATTCATTTAGAACGAATAAAATGAATCTGTTACTGAAGCTCGTTTTTTCTTTTTTTTTCCCCCTCCTTTCTTTTTTCTTTTTTTTCCTTCCCCCCACCCCACCTTAGGAAAGCTAAATGGCGTTGAGTTACCCCAGGAAGTCAAGGGGGAGGCAGAGGGTTGTTTAGGGACTGTGCATGGCTTGATCTCCGCAGACCCTGAGGAACACGATGTGGCAGAGTTGAAGGCCAGTGAAGTATTTATGAATGGAGGCGATTTGAAAAGTGATGATGGGTCTCTGCTCGTTACTGAATTAAAAGATTCCAGGTGAGTCTGTGCAAGTGGCTGTTTTATTGTCAGAGCAGTTACGTGTCACATGAGAAATCCCTCTCTCTTTAAATTAAATTTAGTGCTGTATGTAGTGTTGCATCAAATCTTGCACCCCGTGAGCTTTCTGGCATTTCTCTGGCTCGCTCCAGGCGTGTGGCGTGTGCGTGCTGTCCGTTTACTGCTTCACGCAGAGGCAGTTAGTTCAGGGTAATGGTTTGTTTAGATGGCACCATGTTAACGGTACTGGCTTTGCTAAGAAGTGAGGCGTGTGGCCAGCAACGTGGCAGTGTTACTCCTAAAGAAACAGCATTGGCTTGAAATCTTTTCCCTTGAAATGCGTAGCAGCTCTTTTCGTTAACAAAACATTAAACAAGAGGGAGGGCGACAACACTGAAAAGGAAGAATAACCTACAGAAAGCTCCAGAACAGTTTCAGTTGTGCTGAGACACCAGTTACAACACAAAAACCTCCCCTGATGGGAATTTTTTTTTGTATTTCAAATTTTATCTTTTTGAACATAAAGCATTTCCGTCTACTGCTGGAAAATCTGTCCTCCGATGCTTGTTCCTTTTGCTCGTCTAAATGATAATGATTTGGAAATGACATTGTGAACTCTTTTTTTTTTTTTTTAATTATGATAAATTCATTTTATTCCTCCAGTGATGGAATATAAAGTTTTTCTTGATTTTTCTTAAGAATGAATGAAAACTGATCACGCGGATTTGGGTTTAGATTTTGAATCTGTTTTGAGTACTGCTAGTCCTGTGAGGTTCAGATTTGTGTTTTAAAAGTCTTAACTGGAGAAAAAAGAAGGCAAAATACATACTACTAAAATAGGGTTCTAATGGTGCAGAGCTTTAAACTTGTTGCTTATATAAAATTTCCTTACCTGAGAGCTATTAGTATAGTAAAAAGTGAGTGTATGTTGGTGAGTTGTTCTTCCCCCTTGTCTCTTGGAGAGGAGATCGCACATGGCAGCTGGAGGAGCTTGTCTGGGAATGCCCTTCAGGATATTCAGTGCTTTGCAAAGTATGCAGAGTGCTAATTGGCTCTCCTGTAATGAATCTAAAGGTTAAACATCCAGAAATTCTACTACAAGTATCCATTCTTTGCTTTCTAGCCATCCTGCAAAAGAAATGGTTATCGCTGACTCAGTGAAGTTGGGTGTTAATGAAGCTGATCGTACAATTGGACTCACGCAGAATCTTAATGGAAAATCTGGTTCGTGGACTTTTGAGGAGTTTATTGACGTTGGAGTACATTCCAAGTCAACCAAACTGAGCTCGGACAGCATCTCTGCTGGTAGCTGTGATCAAAACTTGAATGATGCTGCTACAATACCTTCTAGTCCCAAATTGGCTTTTGAGGAAGATGGTGCAGTGAATTCATTGACCAAACCTATAGATGCTTCATCAGGTAATCCAAGCTGATTTCCCTATCTGTCTCTTCCTCTGGCTAGCTAATTAACTTCCTTGCATTTTACTCTCCTTGCCTTAAGTTCAGCTTCTTATTTTCAAGGCACTTTTTCCTATGTGTAGACCAGAGGGAAAGCTCTTTCTTTAGTGCTTGTAAGCTGCGTTCTGTCAAATGGAGTCACCAACTGATACCTCTTGAGGGACTTGCTCTTGACGTTAGCTATGGCCCAACATTAAGGCTCTTCCAAAGACACAGCTGGGCCCCTGGGAAGCTCCTGTATCTCCTACCAGCACTCAAGCCCATCTGTTGTATTTTTAGGTTTCTTCTAAGGTGTCTTAAATGGCCCTTGTTACTTTTGAAGATACTAACGGTTTAAAAGGTGTCTGATGTAACTCTACAGACAAGACCTTTCCACTCCTAGGCACGTTCTGTAACTTTTTGATGCTGGCCTGCATGGTCTTACAAGGTCTCTTCAGCCTCTGGCAAGGTATTAGCTGTCCTCTCTACTTACTATAGAACAGCTTTCACTTCACTGAGAGGGGTAACACCAACCTTAAATTCCACAGATGGTTATGTTACATTTTGGGAGCAGTAATAAAGCTGCACACGCAATATTCTGACTATTCTGAAAGAAGCAGGGCTGCATCTGAAGCCACACGTACTTGAGAAGCCAAACGCTGATGCAGTACAGCGTTGTGTGTCAGAGAGGCTTCAGTAAGCTAGTTTACGTAAAAGTAAACTTCTCTGGTGTTGGAGCTGAACCCCAAATGGACATACTCACAGCAGGAGATCTCCTTCCGTGAGATAAATGACTGCGTGAACAGTTGAAACGAATGGTAGTGGAAAAAACAGGACTTGCTATCCACATTTTCTTTAAGTGATGTGTAGCACTTTTTTTGATTAAAGTGTAGCACTTTTCTAGACTGAACTGTTTCCTGAGTCTCCTCTGTCACTCGGCGTCTTGTGAATTTTAGTCCCATGGACGGAGCCTTATTGAGACGTTCCGTGAGGCCACGACTACGTGGGCCATGGGAAATGGGACGTGATGCTGCTGATCGCACTTTGTTCTGATCAAAAGCATTAACTTTCTAGTGAAGAAAGTGTTGCCTTTTAATCCTGAACTTGAAAATGCTTAGACATAACATGGTTTAAGAATTATCTGCATAAGTTTGAAAAACTAACATTCATAGATATAAAAAAGAAAAAAAGGCTACTGTGCTGATTTTGGACCGTAAGTAACCAAGTGGTTCTGTGCTCGTTCCCTGGATGTAGACTCTGACAGTGATGATAGGTGTATGTGGAATACACACGGTTATGATGGTTAAATGTTTTCTTCTCTTTGCTCTTTGGACAGAACTGTGAACACTAGAGAGCTGGAAATAATCTGATTGCACTTCAGTAATCCAGTTTTATCAAGTACCGAAGGCCTTGTTTTGAAAAGCTGCTTGTTTACGTTTACCCATCTTCAACTTTGGGGGAAAAAAAAAAAAACAACAAAAACAACAAAAAAAAAACATCAGGGGAGGGATGACAAACTTGTAGATTTGCACCTTGAAACATTTCAGGGAAACTATTGTGGTGATATTCCTTTTCCGTTCGTTTAGCTGACTGTTAGTTGAGATTTCCTTGTTCAAATATCAATTGTTTCCCTTTTACAGACTTTACAGTAACCTGTTTGAGTCTTTTTTTTCTCTTTTCCTATGAATATCATGTACAGCAACGTGCCACTGGAGGCTCCCCAGTTAGCTACTGGCCAGGTTTTGCATATTCCTAGAAATGGCACTTGATGAAATAAGACTCATTCGGGGTGTGTTAAAGCTGAATTCCCTTTGTGATGTTCTAGAACAGCGCTGATACTTGCTGGTTCTTGTGCTATTTAAAAAGGCAAAATTAAATATCTTCAATTTCGAATGGAGAAGAAAAGTTCCTTATTTTCTACCCTGAAAATATTGGCAGTTTCAAAATGCAGTACTGTACCATCGCTAATATGTTTTAATCTACTGGCAAACATCAAAACGTTTTACAGCATATGCACTAAGATATTACCGAAATGTTGAGTACCTAGATATGTCTGTCATAGTGCGGTTTAACATGTCATGCTTTTACAAATGTTTTCCTTTTGAATTACTTATTTAAGTTTATCTACACTCATGGAAGTATTATTTTATTGTGTACATAACAGTATTAGACCATTGAAGTCAATGTTTTGTTTTGTTCATGTTAATTATTCTAAGTGTTCCTGTTGTAGCTTTATAACAGTGGCTGCAAGCTGCATATATATATATATATTTCCCTTCCCCTAAAGCCTGCGTTAAGTAATCTATTTAACCTAAACTTGCCTGCTTTTTACATCATGAAGAGATTAACTAAGCATCTTCTGCAAATTGCTACTAAAAGTAATAACGCAGTCTTGTTCTTAAGTAAGTCTCCTGTAACAGCTATAGCGGATAAATGAGCACCGTAAAGAGCAGCTGTCCCAAATCCTCCTGTAAACTGGTGGCTGACACTTCCATTCAAACGGATCATCCGAAGGGCAGCTGACTTTTCAGTGGCTAAAGGCAACTGGTTTTGCTGGAACCAAACCTGTTCTGTCCTCAACATCACAGTCACAGTAGGAAGCCCTCAGCCTTCTTCCTGTCGCGGTTTGCTATTCAGAATACGGTAGAACTGTTTTAGACTTTAGAGCAGTGCCTTAGGTAAAAGGAAAAATGTATTTTTGTATGATAGCTGGTTCATTCTGGCAGAGACAATCATTCTAACAGAAAAGATGCTGATATTTTTTTTTCCTGTGCTGATACTATTTGTTGAATGATCTGTTACAGCTCTATGTAAATATGTGCACACTGTTAAATAAACTTTGCAGTTGAACAATGCCTTAGTTCTGTAATGCTAAACATTGCCTTAGTAGGAGTCTCCAGCCCCGTGCCATGCTGACCTGCGCTCTGGTACCGCACTAGCTACTCTGCACCGCGTGCTCCCAAAACTGGTAGCCTCTTTAGCAGTTGCATTTGTGTGCTTGGGAAGTATTTGTACTAACGCCTTCACATCAGGCTGTGTTTGTACATGCTGATGATGTGTTTGTAACTGTTGGATTCTTTAACGTGCTTTTTGCTGCAAGCCTGTGCCTTTTCCTTGTAGCCCCAGCAGCTTTACGTTCTAAGGGTGAGTCTGGCAGTGTTCTGTGGCCACAGCGGAGCGGTGACCATCAAGGACACAGCAAGATGGTGCCTTTTGTTTTTCTTGCGAGGGTTCTTTGTTTCTGGTGGGTGCTCGTGAATGAAAGGGAAGGACTGGAGCAGCATCCAGGCGATAAATGTTTGGTATCGACCACCCTGAAACCAGCATTCAGGTTGCGGAAGGGTAGCGGTAGAGCGGTGTGTGGCTAGTGGCTGTACACGCGTTCTCTAAAGGGCTTTTTACACAGGCTGTACTTGGCAGATGGTCTGGTGTCAGTTATCTATTTAAAAAATTATTTTATGGAAGTTGTTGCTTTGGTCCTCAGATATCTAAAGGCGCTGTAGCAGAACAGGTGACTCCGCTTTGCCAGTATCAGTGGATCAGATTGATTGCAGTAGCTCAGCCCTAAGAGGTGTCAATCATGTAAGATGTCAAAACGAAAACACGATTTTCCAGACCGCCGGACTCCAAGCAGGCACTAGTCTCGTTTTTATTAAATCATAAACCATACACTGTTGTGATAGGAGAGCTATCGTTGTCTGAGCTATTTTTAAGGCACTTCTAAATGCATGTGCATTTTGGTGTAGTTAAAAGATTTACTTCTTGTTAATGGATTAATAATTGTATATAGACAGCTTCATTTAAACAATGATGTAAAGAAAGCTGATGAGCAAAACTTTTGGGCAAACCATGCGGAAGTCAAGATTAAAACAAGTTTATGGAAACTTAACTAAAGCTAAACCGTACTGCCAAAACATTGTTATATGTAAGATGAAGCCATTCCGTACACTTGCTGCAAAATTTGGTGTGGTAGGGTAAGCGAAGGTATTTATTACTGTGCTGATATTACTGGTGTGATGTATGTGATGTACCTGTACTTGTAAAAGCGTAATAATGGATCTCTCTGATCCCAGGCGCAATCTTTCATCTCTGTTTCTGAGGTGTGCATGCCTTGTCAAACCTATTTCATCTAAGTGCCGAGCTTAAATGTATACCAGACAAATTAAAACTAGCTTTGTTTTAGTTTAAGCCACACGCAGGTTATGTAGTATGTGGATCTCTAATGCTAAATCTAACGGCATTTCAAGCCTTTACACTCAGGGTTAACTTGGAAGCGAAGTTAAATTTTTGCAAGGCTACATGCTTTTGTACTGCAGGAGCTTCAAAAGTCAAACCCAGTAGGCTGAGGCTACTTTAGTTTTTATATTAAAATGGAAAAAGAGTTAAAATTCTTAACATGCAAAAAACCTGCTCCTTTACCAGGATTGTTTTGGAAAGCAGGGCTCTAAAATCCATTTTACAGCAGTTGCTGTCTGCTCCTTACAGTCGTTTGGGACACTCAGCACAGTAAATTTTTCCATTATGGCAAACAAAGCGCTTGTTGGCCAGACCACGGGCACACTTTGTGCATTTGAAACAATAATCGTGCCAGGATTCATCTTCGTAGTTAACCACACTGGTTCCTCTTCCAAATCCTGCTAGGAGAGAAAACAATTATAGGACGGCGATAGTAGCTTTTCCCATGGCTGGGTTTGCCCATCCTGCCTCCTGTGCTTCTGTAGGCTTGCAGGCCTTACTTGTATGCCTAAAATACTAGCCAAAATGGCAACTGAACCACATTGTTTGCTGCTGGGTGTTACTGCTCTTAGAGAAACGGGCAGCTTAGCATAAGGTTTGCATGGCCTGTCTCTGCAATAAGATTTTTCCCTTGGGTCCTTTCTCTAGGAAACAGTCAAGCTGAAGGAAAAAAAATCAAGGTGGAACCAAGGCCAGGTTGGCCCAAACGCCCTGCCTGGCTGTTACGGGCTCAGCTCCATGCTCTAAAATGCAGAATGGAATGCAAGTCTCATGGGACCAGCAGGATGGTGCCTGCATTTCAGGCCAGTAACTGTAATGCATAAAATACATCAGAAGTGAAGCAAATGTCACTTTGGGGCAATAAAACACTGCTCTTTTTAGACTTAAGGTTCCCAGACTAAGATTAGGTGGGAACACAGTTCTAGTTGGGCAAGTTTTGAAGGAGGTAGATTGGAGGCATGCAAAGGGTGAAGAGCTCAGTTACTAACTCGGGCTCCATCCAGCAAGAGCACATGGCTTATAGTTAAATCACATGGCAATTGCTGGGAATGTTTTTTGGGATTCTAGACCTGTTTCTGTGTTAGTGCCCTCTGAGCCGCATGTCTTTGGGGATCCCTGCTCTGACCTTCAGCTCCCCCTGCCCTCAAGCTGCATTTAATCCAACATACCTGTAATAGGATTCTTGCAGCCAGCACACTTCTTGGCAACGCACTCCTTGTAGCACTCAACGCAGTAAAACTGATCCTCTACAGCTGTGAAGCGCTTCCCGCCCAGTTGCTTCTTGCAGTTGGAGCAAATGAAACACTCGGAATGCCAAGGCTGTTCCTGGTAAGTGAGGCCTCCAGAAGTGATGGGCTAGGAGCAAAGAGCAGAGATACGTTTCAGAATCAGTAGGAAGGAAGAGAGGCAATGCAGGTACGGGGCGTAGGGTAGGAGGGCTCTGTCATGGAAAAGGTATCTTGAAAGTCTTCATTAAATAGCGCAGTGCGCTTGAGTTCCTCTAGCCTGAAATCCTGCATGCCTGGAGCTTTCATAATAGTTCATTTTACATGCAGTGGCTCTACAATTCTACAGTAATCAGTTGCAAAAGTTGTAAAGCAGCTATTTTATAAAATATTGTTTTACTGCTTGAATACGCAATATCTACTAGAGAGCTTAAACAACCCCCGAAGCGAGCGCAAGGGCGGCGCCCGCTTGGTTTCAGCAGGGTTGCCATCAGATAACCCTACAGCCCCTCCTCAGACGCCATAACATGCAAGAGCCATTAGTGCTCTCACATTATTACACCACCAGCTGCTTGCACCAGTTCTCTCAAGGGAAGATCATAAGCACTGGTACAGCTCCGGCATGATCTGTCCACTGGTTGACTCTCCTAGCTTCCAAAAGGAGTAAGGGCTAGTTCTGGCACCTGCCTTTGCAAAGTGCAAGGACTTACATTCTTGCATTTAGCACAAGTCTTGGCAAACTTATGCTCGTGGCAGGAGACACAGTAGAATTCATCACCCTTGGGGAAGAAGCTCCCAGATCCAATCACTTGCTTGCACTGGCTGCAGGTGAAGCAGTCCTTATGCCAGACCATCTTCTTGTACTCAACATTTTGGTCTCCTACAACAGACAGAAATAACTTGTTCAGTGGGATTTCAGGCTTGTGATAAACTCCCCACCCTGTGCGATGTAACACACCTGTAGGCAAGACCTATGCCCAGCACTTCAGTTGTAACATGGTCAAGGGATGAGCTGTTAATTTCTGTATCTGGTTTTAGCCAAGCCAGGGCATTCTAGATTTTCTTAAAATATTTGTCAGAGAGGTGTCTGAGCCTCTCTGAGAAGAGGACCTTGATTTACAGAGCAAAGCTTTTGGTAGAAATGGGTCTAACTACTGGGGTGAACTCCCCCCATGAGTGTTACCTGGAGAGCAGCTTTTCAATGCCTGAATAAAATGGGAGGGTGAGAGCAACGGTCAAAACTTGCACTTTTTTGTGGTGCTCCAGCCTTCTGCCATGATGCCCATACCCCTGACTTCAGCCTTGATAAACCACCGTGGCTTTGCTCTAGTTGCACCTCTCTCACTGGCACCAGTACCTGCGATAATAGGCTTGAAGCAGCCCTTACACCTGGGAGCATCCTCGGTGGCAGTGCAGTTGCTACACCAAACCTTGTTATTCTCCCTTAGCATGAAGGGCTCATTGACCAAGGACGTGTAGCACTTGAAGCAGCGGAAGCAGTTGTCATGCCAGTAACGGTTCTTGAAATGCAGCTCCTGGAATGAACAGAAATGGAGTGAGCGATTAGCCCTTCTCTCTCTTGCTGAGCAGCCCTAAAACCAAGCTGCTGGCTCAGCAGCCTTGGCAAGGAAGGATGGAGTCGTTAGCCCCTAAGCACAGCTGCATTCAGGGGTTGGAGGTGCAGCTAGCTTATCTGCAAGCAGTTACGGGAAGGACTTTTAACCAAACTCACTGACATTTAACCAAACACACATTCACTGTGGCCTTTCAGGGTAGCAGCAGATGCTTCAAACCGGCAGCTTTGAGATCTGAAGTTGGGCAAGTGTGGGCTGCTTCGGTTGTCAAGTTCCCTCCGGTTCAGGTGTACATTATTATTGCCATAAACACAAAGAAATAAACATTTGACAAACTGACAAATCAGCCCCTCGGTTCCCGAGTGCTTTGCCCAGAAGATGAGTTTTCTGGGAGCGCTGTGCAGACTGGATTACCTGCAGTACTCTCTGCAGGACAATTCAGCATTTGCAGCAGTTCCTGCGACTGAATCTAGATCCTGACATTAGCTCCTGTGCAAAAGCAGCCCGTCATGAGCATCCCTGCTGCAGTGCCCAGAGCCCATGGCGCTGATGTCCACGTGGCCCATCAGCCAAAGGACTGGGGAGAACTGGTTTTCACACAGGCACTCATAAACAGAGCGGAACCAGGAAAACAAGCAGGAGGGTTAGCAGCATCTGCCTGTCATCTTCCCATCACCCATTTAACTGCTCGGCGCTCACCTTGGAGTCGGCTCCGATGGGTTTCTTGCACTCAGTGCAGGTGTTGGCACAAAACTTCTCGAAGCACTTGACGCAGCAGTGGCGGCCCTCTTTCTGCACATACTTCTTTCCTTGGAGCGCGTCACGGCAGTAGTGGCAGTCAAAGCGCTCCGACATGGTGCCCACGGTGTAACTGCCAGGCCCTGTGAGAGGAAAGAGGACAAAGTTACAGCCCGGATAACTGCTCCAGCTTCTTGGGTCTAGGCAAGTAAGAAATACCAGGAAGATGGCTTAGCAATGAGCATGTGGTGGTGTCACGCTCCTCAAGGGTCTGTTGGTAGAGAAAGCAGCTTCTGTGCAAGTGCTGTTAGGGCAATTTGAAGGCAGGCTGAGAGACTTGGCGGGGTTCAGCCTGGAGAAGAGAAGGCTCCGGGGAGACCTCAGAGCCCCTTCCAGTCCCTGAAGGGGTTCCAGGAAAGCTGGGGAGGGACTCTGGATCAGGGAGGGGAGCCATGGGACGAGGGGGAACTGTTCTAAACTGGAAGAGGGGAGATTGAGATATTAGGAAGAAATTCTTGGCTGTGAGGGCGGCGAGCCCCTGGCCCAGGTTGCCCAGAGAAGCTGTGGCTGCCCCATCCCTGGAGGGGTTCAAGGCCAGGCTGGACGGGGCTTGGAGCAGCCTGGTCTGGTGGGAGGTGTCCCTGCCCAGGGCAGGGGGTGCCACTGGGTGGGCTTTAAAATCCCTTCCAACCCAAACTATTCTATGATTCTATAGTAATTTTTCTATCCAGTGTCTCAGTGTTTTATAAAATACAACACCTCTCTACCAACTGCACTGGCATTTCCCAGGTGCCTCCAGCCTTGCCTTTAAGGTCTAGTTTCGGCTAACGAACCATCACGCTCAGGGAAGCTGGGTGTAAAAGACAACCTGGGTTTGGTTGCAGCAGTCACAAAACTCATACACCTGCTAGAGGAGGCAGCTTGGATGTCCCCTTCAGGGTCACAAATTGCCATTAGGATGCAGAGAAATATCACAAAGTCTCAGAAAAACATGGATTACGGTACAATGCGGTGTGGGCCAGCTCCTGGCTGTGCTGGAGGGGCCGCCCTGCTGCTGGAAGTGCCATGCTTGTCCCTACAGTTAGCATAAGCAATGCGTTAGTAACACAAATATTTTCAGTTCCCTTAATAGCCATCCAAGATACAAATGCTAGATTTCTGCCTAGCACAAAACCGCAGCCCTCTGGGGTGCAGCCCGCTGCGAGCGCGGCATGGCGAGCTTTGCTCACTCTGAGAGCACAACTGCGGGCCAGGAGAGCAGAGTCCCACAGCAGCCTGATCCCATCACCTTCTGGAGAGGAAGGATACTAGGCTGGTTTATTTACATATTTCACATCAAGCAAGGATGACGATACCTAATCATTCACTGAGAGCCACTTAGTTGCTTAAGGACAGCCCCACTGCAGGCCTCGGCGAGGTCCTGGCGGAGGCTCGGCATAATTTGTGCGCAGAAATCACCGCCAACCATGAAGGGAACAGAGCAGTTTCCAGCCTAAGCCCACAGCCAGCTCCAGCCCTCCGAGGCCTTTTGTGCTGGATAGTTGTGCAGCTTCCAGCTGCCTCTTTCCACCGGGCTTTCACATATAAAGTCATGAGGAGAAAAAAAACCCAACCCACAAAAAGATCTCCCTACATGTAAAAGAAACTTCTTCCGCTCATTCCAGCAGGGCTCTGCCAAGGCGTGATACTCCACCACCGCCAGTTATGTGGGAGGCAGCGTATCAGCGGGCGTGGGGGCTCTTGACCAGCGGATTTTCCACTTTGGCCGAAGGTGCATGCTCATGCTTTCTCCCCAGACGCCCACGCCCGGCCTTGGCCTCCCAGACCCCCTCTGCTAAGGGCTCCCTCCATTTCCCCAACTCCCCTCCCCAGAGGAAGCCAGCAACGCTCCCGTGCGGGGGCTGCAAAAGCTCGGGCAGGGTTACACGCGCCCACACAGTCCCAGACACCCAGCTCCATCGCTGCCCGTGCCACTCATGCCCCCGCAGCCCCGAGCACCACCACGAAGCCCCATCTCCCCTGCACAACCAACAATCCAGGACACAGCCTTGAGCTTTCTGCACCATCAGCCACCAGATGGGAGAAACATCTGGCAACAGAGGAAATTTAATTATTCTTTTCCTGGTAGAGCTATAGCACCAGAGCAAAGAAGGAAAGGGAGAAGAACATGGCCAGGCAGTATGAATTGCTGCTGCTTCCTGCTGAGAGGTGGAGGGGGCCATTAGGAGGGGTTCAAGGCCAGGCTGGACGGGGTTTGGAGCAACTGGTCTGGTGGGAGGTGTCCCTGCCCAGGGCAGGGGGTGGCAGTGGGTGAGCTTTGAGGTCCCTTCCAACCCAAACCATTCTACAATTCTATGACTGCCGTGTTGTTATGGCACGAGGACCTGTTTACACAGCTTTTTCTTGGACACCTGCCCACACCAGTAAATACTGTCAACTGCGTGGCCCAGCCTGTCAGCACAAGAAATCCCCCCGCTGACATGGGAGTCCCCGGGCCCGAGGGACGGCTGCTGACACCTTTCTGAGGAGCAGCACTGCACGTTCACCTCACCAGACAAGGACACATCAAACCCAACAGGTCCTGATGAGAGCACAGCCCTGCCCAGCAAGCCCAGGCACCGCAGAAAGCAGTGAGGGGTGGCTGCTGCCTTCACCATCTCCTTTGCCGGCCTAATTTCTCTTTGGGAGCGACATACTGTTGGCAGCACACCATGAGCAGCCCCAATACAGCCCCAAAGCCCGAGGAGGAGCCTGCCTGCAAATGAACGCTTTGCTGTTATTTCAGAGCTCTTCTGCCTCATCTCTGGGGTCAGGAAACTGCCGGATGGGTGGCAGCGGAAGATGCTGTGAGCACTGGTGATGAAGGAGCTGATTTTCTCCAATACCATCTGCGAGACAAGGAGGGACTGGAACACAGGAGACGGGACTCACACTGTTACTTTGCGGATTTTAAAATCCGAGAGTCACCTCACTGCCTCCTCTTTGCCACCCTTTCGATAACTTCAGGCCAGAGCAAGTGGGACCAGAAAGCAAGACAGATATTCCTGGAGAGGCGCATCGCTCAGGGGGGCTGCAGCAGAGCAGGGGCACCAGGTTCACACCCTTCCCCTAAAACTTACAGAAGCAGGCCGGAGGCCGAGCTGGCAGGAATTGCACTCCATGGGGACCGAGGTCTGGAAACGCCGCCTTGCCAAGGTCAGGAGACGGCCATGTCCTGCTGACAACTACGCCAAGGGTTGCGTTTGTACCGGTTCAAGTAAATGAAACAAATAAACAGCTGGGGAACGTGGAAACTATGTGAGCCACGGCCAGCTCTGCAGAGCTCTACCAAGCGAGTTTAATTTAGAAGAAATGAATGCACAGAGTCCAGGGCAAATGGTATCGAAACATTCCAGATCTCAGGTTTAGGTTTGCTTTCAACCAGAACACGTAATCATGAACGCATAGCTCAGGGAGTAACATAATCCTGTGTTCCCATGTAACGCTAACACGAGACAGACATTTATCACAGCAGCTTTGGAGCTCCCCAGACAATTAGCAGTGGGCCCGGCCGCCCCAGGAGCCGGGCTGTACATGCAGACGTGCCAGCTTCTGCCTACCTTGTGCCATCTCATGGACCAGAAAGCCGCTCTCGTACCTAGGTTAGGGCATGAATTTGCTTCCAACTGCTCCAGGAGCTTTCTGCCCTCAGCAGTATCATCCCTGATCTTGACCCGGGAAAGCCACCTCTATCCCCTCACCTGCAGTGAAGATACACCGACCACATCGTCCCAGCAAACGTGCTGGTTGCTCCTGATCTCTGCTCACCCGTGTTGTGCTGAGAGCCCACATCAGCCAGACCGTCTCCTACAGCCCTCCCACAGGAGCAGCCCATCCAGGGGCTGGGGCATGAGAGCCCCAAAAGCTGCCAGCCTGTGGCAGAGCAGGGCCCCATGCCGGTACCAGCAGTGCTCCGGGGGGACCACCAGAGCGTTTTCCCAGAGCAGAGTAAATGTCCATTGAGACTTCAGAGCTCTGCTGCTCTGGGGAAGAAACATTTAGCCTGTTACTGCTGCTCCCCTAAGCAGTCCAGTCTCCTCAAAACTAGACAAAATGGGTATTTGTTGTGCTCTGTAAAAAAATACATACACCTTCTAAAGCCTGGTTGGCAGCAGATCGTGGGTTTGGAGATGTTTAACTCCTTAATAACCTGTTCAGCCTTCAGCTGCACCACATCCCCACAGCTTAACTTTCCAAACCTTCCAGCTATATTAAGCCTGGCCTGTCTTTGCTGTCTGGAAAATAGGCAAGCCATGAAACTAAGGATACACTTGGGTATATGGAAAAACCACGACTCCTCCTCTCTCTTCCTTGGGGCCTTTATTTTAGTGCACGCTGCATACCTTCCCCACACAAGCTGTGCAGCAGCTGTTGAGCACTCAGTGGGGATTCACACCAGTGGTACAACCGTGCTACAGCAACGCCAAACTTGGTGCTGGGGGTCAGCTCTCCTCAAACTACTAAACCCGTAGGTGCTTCATTTCACAGTGGTGTGCTTAAAACGACAGCAGTACGCGCAGGTGGTTTAGCTTGGAAGTTATTTGAACGCAGTTTCTTTGGCTGTACCTTTGCACGGGACTACACCGGCCCTGAGCTGGCAGCCCACTCAAGCTTCTCCTGTTTAAGCCCAGGAGAATCACATACCCTGCAGACATGTACTGATCCAAACCCCATTTCAGCTTGACTCTGGAGCCACAGAAGGGCTGGAGAGGAAAAGTATGGACAGTCTGGAACTATTCTCTGGCCCAGGCTGATGTCCATGCTCAGAGGATGTTCTGCTGGAGAGAAGCAGGTGACAAGAGAGCGCAGGCTGCTGGGGAGAGGGCTAAGTGCAGTACGTGCCCATCCCTAAATAGCCTAAAGGACCCTCAATAAAATTAAGAGCTCAAGAAAAAGCCAGCAATACTTCCAGAAAATAACCCCTCTCTAAGCAAGGTGTCCCTCTCCCACCAACCCTGGCAGGGCACTGTCTAAATGTAGCTCCCTGATGGATTTGGCTACAGCACGAGGGTGGCTGGCCAGACCAGTGGCCTTCTCGAGTATCAGGGTATTTGCCGTTAAGACCCACTGGAATTCAACTCTAACATTTACCTGATCACAGAGGTGCCAGTTAACCACTTGTCCCCAGAAAGCATCTCCTGCTTTTCAAAAACAGCCCCTCAGCCCTTGGACAACCTTGCTTTCCATCTTTCAAAGATCTCAAATGTCTGGGCTCCACCAGTACATCCAGTCATGCTGCCACCATGCTGTGGAGCAGTCACGGGGCTGTCCCAGCTAGCGGTCACAAACAGGGCTATGTCTGCCTCCTGCAGCATGGCAAGCTTTAGCATGGACAGGAGGGTAGACCACCTTTTTGTGCCACCCCACGTAAGCCAGGCCTCTCCTGTAGGTTCCTGTCTCCAGTGGCTCCTGGGTCGGTTCCTCCCAGCTCAGGCAACCACAACTCGGCTTCACAGTGTTTTGCACAACAAACGAAACCTAATCACTCTGCAAAGGGAGCTGAAGCATAGCTGATAAGCAAAGCACTTAACACAGGATATGTTTTACATCTCTGGGGAATATGTTTAAATGTGATAAACCACCAAGGAAGAACTTGAAGCGTGGTCTCTAAAAACAACCAGGGAAACTACTTAAACCGTACAGACTATTCTGCCACTTAGGAAACAAGATGAGTGTGTTAACCCTCTGCCCTACATGCAGCTGCATGCTCTATGGCGATATGGAAGGAAAACAGCAATTGCCTTTTGACTCTCCATCCGTTTTATTTTTCTCAGCAGTCTGAGTGCACACGGCTCCCACCCCGCCAGGCGTTGGCTGGATCTGCCTATTCCAGCTCAGAACCTGGCATCCCCTGCTCTGTCACCTGAGTTACTATTCTCAGCTTTTCTCTATGCATGGCTTGCTATAAATACCAGGGAATACTCTTAAAAGAAGAGTCCTGTTAATCTGAAATGCAAAGCGACGCTCAGGACTGCGCCTCAAGGTCACTGGCACACTGCCCTGCATGACAAGGAAAGAAAGAAATCACTTGCGGGTCATTTTTGCTGGGAGAGCTGGCAGTGACGAGTGGAGAGCAGTGCTCTCCCATCGCCAGGCTGGGGCACGTGCGAGTCTCACACTCTATAATTCAAAAATTAGTCTGTTGATAAAATGGAAGCTGCTTTATTTAGAACAAGAACGGCTCCAAGTTCCTCAGGCGGTTGCCAAAAACATTCCCTACGGTCCTATTGCCACCATGTCTGAGCACATCCCAATCATTATTAAATCTCCACAGTTCCCCAGGGAAGTAGGGACGTGCTATTAAAAAAAAAAAAAACAACACACTGCTCCAGCCCTGCAAACACCACCCCCAGGGCTTGCTTTTGCACTTAATACAGAGCTCAGCTAAGGCTAACAAGGCTCCCTTAGTGCGGCACCACTGCCTAGAGTAAGGCTGGGCACTTAGGCAGGATTTAAGCAGTAAAGTTCAAACTTTTCAAAACAAACCAAATCAGCTGAAGCAAAAAAAAAAAAAAAAAAAAACCGG
>VXBH01000805.1:167406-190767 GCA_013400035.1 Rynchops niger | reverse complement strand
GCCCTGCTCAGCAGCTAACTCACCCTGTGGCTGCCTTAAGCTTTGACCTTTGAGACTCCTCATTTACATTCCCAGCTATGCATGGATCTGCCCCCACCTCAGTAGCTGGATGCTCTTCTCCTGTCCAGGTGCCCCCAAGAGCCAAACGTGAGGCTGTCGCCTGTGGCAGGGAATTCACCCCCCTGCACCCCACTGCGGCCACCCTGGAGAGAAGGGCTCCCCTGGATGCTTCGCTATAACTCATGGGTGGCAGCGCTCGAACCGCAGCATCTGCTCAGAAGACACTTCAGCATTTTATATTAGAGCACAACATCAAATCTGTGGGTCCTTGCCCCGGAGCACACCTCCCTGAGGAAGAAAAGAAAGATACAGCTGGGAGTATAATGAAAGGATGCTACAGCATCAGTCGGTCTCATGGGGTGAAGTTGAAAATATAAATGTCGTCTTACATTTTAAGTGAATGGATTGCTCTTTTTAAACACCTTTGAGGCATTTAAAAGTGATACCACATAAGTCAGATTTTATGCAGAAAGGTACCTTGCATAGTGTATATCTGCATCACACGAGCAAATCCTAAGGAGTTACATGCCAGGCAAGAAGGCTCGTAGTCGTGCCCTGTCCTGGGAGGCTGAGCATGAAGTTGAAGAGCAGGCTGTGACTGTCCAGCCCAGTTTGGAATAGGTTTTATGTTCCCAACAGAGACTCATGAGCACCACAGTCCCCTGGCTCCCGGTGTGCCGCAGCTCGGTTTGATGCCCACAGGAGCAGTGCCCCAAGCTTCACACCCTCTCCCCAGGCACGTCTACCCCTTGGGTTAGGTCGGATCAAGAGATGCAGTGGCACTGCCATTGTGTGTTGTGATGTAGGGCTGTAAATACACTCTGGACTCACACACAAACATGGTTAGCTTCTAAGAATCGGATAAGCTTTTAAAATTCCCAAAGCACTGGCAACTAGCTGTCATTGGAGGGCTAGAGTAGCTTAGTCACGGATGGGAAAACACAACACATCTGCATGCCTTGGGGGACGTGCAAAGCATGCTCTCAAGATTGCTGTCAGTGTTAATGGGAAGGAAAAGCTAACATTGTCCTGTCACTGGTGAGGGTCAGCCCGTTTGATCTACGAGGCAAACACAGAGAAGAGGGAGTACACACCAACTTCCCACCAGAGCAGAGAAAACCATCTGGATTTACAGGCTGGGCTTCTGCACGCTCCCTTCTGCAATTCCGTACTACGTATAGGGCTACAGCTTGATGTACAGATAAAAATAAAGAGGAGAGGGGGGTTTCCCAGCAATGGGTTTCCCCGGCCCCCTCCAATAGCTGCCGCAGCAAGCTCACTGCGAGGAGGAGCATCGTCACCCCCCATTTTCACCTAGGCTTCCTCAAATAACGGCTGAGCCCCAGCCCTCCCACAGCAGCACATACAAAAGCACTTACCAGCCAATCCATTTTACAAAAATAGATGAGGCCACTGCTGCCGCGCTCCCAGCACCAGTCCCACACACTGGTTATAAAGCCCTTTGCCATCATTAGTTACAGCTGCAGATTGCAGAGGCTTAAGACTGCATTCGAAGGAGTTGTTTTGCTGGTGCAGGAGCCTGTTAGCAAAACCTTCCTCCCGATTTACCAGGCATTGCACACGCAGGGCTTTTCCCACAACACCCGGCAGCATGTCCACTTTACCTGTGTGCCTGTGGAAAGCCATGACTAGCAGCCCAGAGTCACCAGCAGCCCCTTAGATAACAGAGTACACAGTCTCTTGGCCGATTAGGAGCTGCCCCGTTTGATAACATACATTTAAACGGAGGCTATTAATATGGATGGGACTCCTACCAGATGTCCACTCCCCTCCCCAGAGATCACAACCTTAATCCCCCTTGAAAATTCTTACCATTTTAGGTGATCTGAGGGAGAAGAATAGGATCCAGAGACCTCTAGGTCTCTGTAGGCAACATGTAAATACCTGCCCAGCTACTCAGCACCCAAATTAGTCCCAAAGGCAGAGCGTGCCTCAGGAACTTGACCCCATGCTACTACTATTTGGCCTTGGCTTTAGAGCTAGATTGTGTCTCATATCAGTCCTGAGCTAAATTACAGACCCGACGTTAATTCTGCACTGCTGTTGCTGAAGGGAAGAGATGGATCATGGCTCCATGGGGGCTGGAGGGGCTGCAGTCCCAGGAACCAGCAGGGAACAGCTGTTCCCTGGCTGTTGGGCCCATAAATGCAATGGGTTATAGCGCTGGGGACGCAGCTGAGAGCCCACCGAAGTAACAGAAGATACCTTTGTGGAGGGGGTTAGACTTGCCTTCAACATGAGCGTCACACTGAAGTTTAACTGCCGGTAAAACTACTCTACCTGGTCCTCCTCCAGCTTTTATGCTAAAGAAACTCAAGGCACTAAGTGTTCAAAGTGAGCAAGTCCCCAAAAAGCAGCACTTAGATAATCTGGTTTCACAAATACAGGCCTCCTCTAGTATCTAACAGTATGGTGCAGTCCATTCCCCAGGACGTGGCTTATAGGGAGCACTGGCTCATGTCTCTGTCCTCTTCACTCAGGCATCCACGAAGCTCCCTGGGAGACCCCACCTCCACAGCTCCAACTGACCTATTTCCACCCAAGTCACACCAGGGAGCGGAGGGAGCTCTGGTTCAGGGCTCACTCCCACAGGAATGCGCAGGCTGCAGCAGCTCCATGGCCATGCTCGCTCTGGGTTATACAGTCGGCAGCAGCACACGTTCAGGGCTGGCGGCCAGGGAGGCCCAGCTGCTAATCCTGCCTCGACACTGACTCACTGCATGGCCGTGGGAAAGTCATTTAACCTCCTGACAGCCACTGGGAAGAGCCAATGTTTATCATTCCTTCCACAGAGCCCATCACAGTGGTGTCTGGCCTCTGAACAGCATAGATTCATAGAATGGCTAGAGTTGGAAAGGACCTTGAAGATCATCTCATTCCAAGCCTCCTACCCAGGGCAGGGACACCTCCCACCAGCCCAGGTTGCTCCAAGCCCCGTCCAACCTGGCCTTGAACCCCTCCAGGGATGGGGCAGCCACAGCTTCTCTGGGAAACCTGGGCCAGGGGCTCACCACCCTCAGAGTGAAAAATTTCTTCCTGATATGTCATCTAAATCTCCCCTCTTTCAATTTAAAACTGTTCCCCCTCGTGATAGAGAGTCCTGAGCATCTTCAGCCCAAGAGGCCCTGCTACAGCCAGGAACATCTCTGCTTCTCACTTGCAGAGGTCCCAAGACCTCCTCGACCACCCGCACATGGCAGGGCACACACAGCCTCAAGCCCCAGCACTGGGCTCAGTGACTCCCTGGGCCTACACACCCATTTTAGGGCTCCCAGGTAGCACACGTCACCATCTCAACATCATCTCAATCATCTCAACAGCATCCCAAGTTTCCACCATGGCCTGGAAAAGGCCATGCTTGACAGCACGTCATCCCAAAAGAGCACAGCATAGACCCACTTGTGTGGCAGATTGGGGCTGGAAAACATGCTAAAATACTAGCACACTAAAACAATTTGGCTAGGAAAAACCCAGCGTCATTCTGCCCCGGCTCATCTATAAACTCAAGCAAATTGTTTGCATAATTCAGATGGTAACAGGAACCCTTACAACTGGTATTTTCCTGTGCTAATCTTGCTGCACGCAGTGTAATATTTACAGACATGAGTTCATTTTTGGCAATGCACGTAGAGTTTGCACCATTAACTATTCTCATTCCTTTCTAGTTCCCTACACAAAGCGCTGGCACCCTCCCCCTTGGCAGTCATTTCCTACTTCCCCCGGAATACCCTGGTATTTCAATTAGAAACAGTAACCCTTGCTCCCCACCCCAAAAGGCGGAATAAGGCTGCCCTGCAGTGTCAGCAGCTGCCACGTCCCACCCCAGAGGCGGCTGCAATTCAGCAGAGGTTTGACAGCACTGCGGAGGCACATGGAGAGCAGGGACAGACACTTGGCCATCAAAATATTTCACGTGTGCAAATGGATGTTTGTTTGCAGTGTGACAACAGGCATGGGCTGGAGGAGGTGGGAGAAGGAAAGCTTGGCCAAAAAAACAGGAGAAAGACCCAGCCCTGCTGATGCCTGTGAAGCTTCACCATGAAGCTCCCTGGAGCAGCATTTCATGGCACAGCTCACTCTGCAAAGTCTCTGGTGATTCCCCAGAGCAGTCTGTAATAAAAAGGCCATTTTGTTTGGATCTGTGGCTTCCTGGGCCAGTGTAGCAGGGACAGGCTGGGGAACAACCCTTTCTGAGAAGACAGGGCTGCTCTTGGTTTCTTGGCTGGCTTTAGCCACATGACCTTGGACAATACCCATCTACTCCCCAAGCCCCGCTTCGTCCGCGCAAACCCAGGTGATTAAACACACTGGTGGTGCAAGGTATAGCACAAGTGCCAAGGAAGGACGTTGTTGCCCTGTGAAACATGGCAGGGAGCAGAAACACCTAGGAAGGAGAGAGTGCCCAGACAGGAGGGGTACCAGCCCTGTCTGAGCTCTTCTCTGCTAGCCAGCACCCTGCACCCATGGGTCCCAGAGGAGAAAACGCTACAAACATGTCAGTGAGTGCACAGTAGGCTTGGGTTTTCACGTTTTTAACATTAAACTTGTCCTGTAGGTTTTCAGGACTCCAGGGAGTTGGTCTGGACACACTGATCCCCCCGCACAGGTCTGACTCCAAAGAGGCATGGCTGGGACATAGTGTCATCCACTTGGATAGACAAATGATTCACATTGTGGTTTCCAGAGTATTTTCTTGCCTTAACAAACCTGCCAGAAAAGGTCTGGGCGTCTCAGCTTGCTCACACATCCTGCTGTCACTCAACGGACAGAAGGTCCTAAATAGAGCCGGTATAACCCAGGCATTGATGAACTCTTAGTCACCATCATCAAAGAAAGAAGCAGGCAGCAGTAAATACGAGCAGGAGGAGAGCACGTGTCCACCTCTTTGGGTAATGCTGTACCTTCTGCTTCCATACACACCGCTTCGCAATGCACAGTGAAGCTGCAGAGAAAAGCACACTAGCCATTCACCAAGCTCCCATAAAACAAGAGCCCCGTATTCTCCCTACTCTTCCTGCCGTGCCGGCAGGCGCTGGACTCGCTCCATGCTCTCTCCCCTGCTCCAGCAATAGCACAGGACCAGCATGGTCCCATCAGCCAGGGCTGCGCCAGGCAGCATAGGGGTTTGCTCTCCACATCCAGGTTTGCTCCCACCCGCCATTTGCACAAACACTTCCTTCTTCTCAATAACAGCATAGCAGTTTCAGAGGCTTTTAAGTTATCAATTTATCTTAGGTTGCATGCAATGTGTGCTCTCCCACATCAGAGAGTGCTCCTTCTGCCCAACCTATTGCAGACCCCAGCTAAACTTCCCTTGGCTCTTCTGGAGCAGAAACTAAACAAAATAATTTTTAAAAAATTATATATATATGAGCTATATCTATCTATATATATATAGATAGAGTTTGCAGGAAGGCAATGAATAAAGCAGTTGAGCTTAAGAGGAGAGAGGACACAAGAGTGAGCCCATCTTTGCACTTGTGGCTGGTCCGTCAGTGGGACAGAGGAGGCAGCAGCCCCACCACAGGAATGCTGGGCAGGTTTGGGATCCGGGACTGACGCCTGGGGCTGATCCAGCTCTCCAATTACTCAGTATCCCATGTGTTTCCTGCTCCCAGCACTGGCTGGGAATTTTCCCCATTCAGCACTCAAGGATGCAGCCCTGAAGCATCCTGCAGACACTCAAGTGACCACAAGACAGAGACACCCTGGCTCACACGAGAGGTACCCACATCCAAAGCAAAGCCAGCAAGGACATCCCTGCAGTGACAGAGGGGATGAACATACCAGCCATAAGGCAAGCCCCATGCCCTCGGGCTACCAGCTCAGATGGGACGCTGGAGAAGGAAATGGGCAGCACATGGCAAAGGCACACAGGATGTTTTCCTTATTTCCATGCTGAACTCCAGTCCACAGCTGGGTCAGATCCGTGCACTGAGCCTTTCAGTGCCAGGGGAAGCTTTTAGGATCTGCTATGAAGGTGGGGATAGAGGAACTGGGAATAAACTTATAAGTAGGCAAGCACAGACTGGGTAACCCTCCATGAACTCAGATACAATGTGAGTAGAAACAAAAAGGGGAAGAGAAGGAAGGATAAGGAGAAAAAAAAAAAAAAAAAAAAAAAAAGGATGAGGGTGTATTAACAGACAGGAAAGAATGGCCCAGAGATAACGGAGCTGGAAATACAGGCATCTGAAAAACAGCAAAACTGGGAAGAGATCTAAAGTGGGTTTTTCCCATCTGCCTCCATCCGCAGGCTGGACTGGTTCCAGGACTATTCCCATCGCAGCTCCAAATTTATTCCCCTGCGGCCATCTGCTCTGCAGCTCCCCTCGACACACGCTCCCGACTGGCACTTCTTCCCATCACCTGTTGCTGACAAGGCAGACCTCTGGCTGCTGCTGAAAGCCAAGCGACACCAAGGCCTGGGGGCAGCATCTGTGCATAAATCAAGAGCTGCTTTGCAGACCCAAGGCTTTGTCTAGCTCCTGTCCCCCCTCCCAGCTGTGTCAGGGTTGGAGAACAGGAGCTGCAGCATGGTGGGGCGCAGGCACCACACAGACCCACGGCAGCAGCCCCAGGACATACAGGCTCCAGAGAGGACTGGGGCGAGAGGAGGCTGCAGCAGTACAAGGTGCTGCACAGGGCTGGCTTTGAATCAAGTGCACCAGGAAAGTCCATTTCCTCCTATCGCTGCTCCCTCCTCCCTGTGGCTCTTTGCTATGTTGCAGATAAGATGCCAAGACCGTATCTTCCAGCAGCAAGGATACTGAACGGATGCCTGTTGTGGTCCCTACTATTACATTTAGACCTTCACTACAAGCTTTAAAAGGGACAGTCCCAAAAGGCTGAAGATTTTTTTAACATCTCTTAGACAGACAAACATATTAGTCTTAAACTCACTAGGTTAAACCTGGGCCGAATTTCTCTTCCCAGCTCTGTCTCCCACATCCTTCTGCCTTGACCCAGCCTGCGGAGGGGAGCTGTAAGGTGCGGGCAGCAGGGGGGGAGGCTCAGCAGGCCGCCCGCAACCCCCTCGTGTGAACTGCAAGGTGGAAACGACAGGTCTGAACGTGCCGGGACATTGGCCAACCCTAAGGGGACACAAAGCCTTCCTTTGCTCCTCCTGGGAGAAAGATCCACATGTACTGCCAAGACCGGTCCAAATTCAGATGCATCTAAGCACATCAAGCCCACAACTGGGCTAAAAAGCCCCAAACACAGCATTTGCCCCTTCCTTCTCAGCAGCCTTATGGCTGCAGTGTGCACAGATCCACCCAGCAGTGCCCAGTTTGAGCAAAGCGGCCCCAGTGCACTGCAGCCAAATGGGAAGTCCTCCTCAGAGGCCATCTGCCCTGGGAGGAGCCGAGATCAGCTGGTTCTTGCAAGTTCATTTACCACAAAAGCAAGCCAGGGTGCAGCGCTTCCCAGGGAAGAGGAGCCAGCAGGCAGGGGGGAAGCTGCCTGTGTGTCCAGCGACACAGGAACAGAGGGGAAGGTCTCCAGGTTAGCATTTCGGGACCCCAGCAGTGCCACGCTCTCACCCACACTGGCCAGGCCCCTGCATTCAAAGCTCCCTTGAAGAGCTCTAGCGTTTCTGCTCCTTGCAATGCCCAGAGCTTTGGCTGCAGAGCTCCAGCTGCGCAGCGCCGTGCCCTCAGTGGTGGCAGGGGTGGGATGCCTCTCCATTACCAACAGCACTTCCACCAGGACTGATGTGGTCCTCAGAGGAGCCCTCCTTGGGGCCAAGCAAGCTGCACCACAACTCAATTATTCCCCAGGTTATTACCCCAAAACTTCACACTTAGGACAGTGGAGCTCCTTAGGGCTATCCTGGCCAACTGCAAATGTCTGTCTTTGTTCAAGTTGAGATGCAGTCATGTGGAGAAGGAATGACAGTTGGAGTCAAACATGAGGCAAAGGTTCGCCAGTCACAGCTTTCCCCCCATGGCTCAGCCCTGGCTTGAGAGCTGGGAAACGTAACTTCAGTCCCTGTCAAATAAATACCGCACTGATCCCAGCCAGGCAGCATGGCAGTCTCTTCCAGGAAAGATGAGGTCTGATGAACACTCACAGAGATATAATCCTACCATACCCACACAATAAATGCTCATGTCGGGGCTTCTCCAAGTTGTTAGTAAGCCGTCACTGAAAAAATATTTCACAACCTCCATTACGTTCTCTGCGCTCCTAATTGCTTTCAGTTACTTCTCAAAGGCGCAGCAGCTGGCTGAGTGATGCTCTCCCCCAGTGAAGTTAAACAGCTCACTGTGGAGAGCACGGAAGGAAGTTCCACTATTAGTTTGTATCACTGCTTGAAAGCTAGGTCATTTGCCTTCCCTGGAAATCCACCCACCACAAGTCAGAAATAAGCAGCTACCCGGGGAATCAGCTACAACACACACGCGCTCCAGCATCCCTGACACAGGTTTCCAGTAGCCTTGCCATCCTCCTGCATTCATGCAACAGGACCTGGCAGCAAGAAGGACTTTCAAGGCTGCAGGCTGTGCCCAAGCTCTTTCTCCAAAGGCTGGGAATGTTTTTGGTTTGATGTTTTCTAGTAAAACATCATGTTCCCAGGAAACTGCTGGGCAGACAGTTCTGCAGACCTCCTTCCTCTGCCCCACACCACAGTGGGCCAAGCCAAACCCCCCCACAAGTGGTGCTCTGCAATACCAAGGAGCCTTGGTCTTTCCCCTTAAAGGGCTTTATTTTCAGAGGAGGAGAAGAAAGGTGGGTGGACTGCAATTCTGGCAAAACACCCTCCAGAAACTCAGCACATGGGAAACACTAAGGATAGAAAACTTCATCTCAGGTGGCCAGAGATGGGTAAAGCAAATGCTTCTCAGAAGAGGGCCGGGCAGAAGCACACTGCCTGGCTAAGGGTAAAGACAGGCCACCACTTCAATGAGAAGGACATGCCCTTCCAAGCATTGGCATGCCGGTTGGGAAGACTCCCTGGCATCCAGCACACCATCAAAGCACTGCCTGAACTTGGCACAGGCCCCAGGGCCATGGCGTGAGCGCTGATTTAGAGCTGACAGGAGCCAGCCCTGGTGTAGGGGTTTAGCAGGACAACGAGCCCATCACCCCGGGCGCAGGACAGTCGCCTTGAGCAAGATTAGCTTTTGGCTACCTACACCTTCAGTTGCTAGAGAGCACTGGTGGCTGAAAGCACCAAATCACCCTTGTTATGTGGCCATTTTAAAAATAACCTTTCCCAAAGCCCCACAGTGCACAACTCTGTGTCTGTCTCAGCTCCAAGAGCCGAAGGAGATCAGCTTGCAGGGCTGACGGGTATTTTTGGGCACTCTGACTAATTGTCAGGACATATGTTGGGCATACTTTACAAGGAAAAACAAAGCTGCAAAGTCCCCTCCAGTGAGGCCTATGGGGTTGGATTAGTCACAAAAGTTATTCTCAGAAACCTCTGCTTTGGGAGGGTTTGATTTCATTTCCAACTTCAGGTAAGTGCATTTTAAAATGGAGGAAGGGGGCAACTTCCATGCACCCCGATACATACAAGGAAGGCTCAGCCAGGCTGGGCCATATTGCACCACCACCACCAAGGGCAGGAGAAATGGAAACCTTTCAC
Organism: Rynchops niger; assembly: GCA_013400035.1. Classification (NCBI taxonomy): domain Eukaryota; kingdom Metazoa; phylum Chordata; class Aves; order Charadriiformes; family Laridae; genus Rynchops; species Rynchops niger. The sequence goes on along the minus strand of VXBH01000805.1, from coordinate 181,091 downwards.
CTTGGAGCGGCTTCAAGTTTGCAACAGCTTTTTTGGCATCACATCACATGGGTACTCACTGGCCATGCCAGGGGACGTGCTCCACGACAGTCTGGGGACACGCTCCAGGACAAACCAAGGAGAAGACACCCACCAGAGGGGGGTGAGAAGGCCCACAAGTAACCGCTCACTTGTAAGATAGAGCCATGGTGCAGTCTTTCTAAAACACTTTGCTCTGGTCCTGCATTATCACACATTTCCTCAGCTGAAACAGACGCCATTTAACTTTCCCCTTGGCCCAGGCTTAGTCTGTGGCCAGAGTTGACTTCAGCCACCATTCACACTAATGTTTTGCAAATCTGCCCATTAAATCTCTCATGAAAGCCCTGTTCATTTAACAACCAAACATCACCCTGCTCAGCCCAGCTCCTTGCTCTCTGCTTTTGCAGGGAAGCTGGAGCCCTTGCCAGACTAGAAGACCACTCGCTCTGACCCTACTCAATTTGCCTTGGCTGCTCTTTTCCAAACTGACCTCCAAGAGACTGAGGACTCAGGCAAAACCAGAGAAGCCAGCCAGACTTCCAGAAGAGCCTGGAGCCCTGATAAAGGAGTATTTTGACAGCTGTGACCCTTTTTCTCCCTCCACACTCATGAGCAAGGGAATCCCATCTCAGCAACTCCAGAGCCTCAATGCACTGCAGCCAAATGTGAAGTCCTCCTGAGAGGAGCAGAGATGAGCTCGTTCCTTCAAGTTCATTTACCATGGGAAAAAAAAGAACTTAAGTTGAAAGGAACCCCATTTGGGGATTTCTTTTTTTTTTTCCTGTTGTGGTTCCTTGCTCCTTCTACTCCCAAGGGCATCTTTCACCAATCTCAGCACCTCTTCACTCTTATGCCACTTTAAGCCAGCACTCATCCAGCTTGGTTTCTCTACGCTTATTAAGACCACAAATAAAGCACCTGTGTGCAACATCTCCACAATGCTCTGGGACACAGAAGCCCAGAGCAACCCACTATCTCGTAAGGCCTGGGTGCACTCTGCCTTTCAGTCCAGAAGCTGTTGCGATGCTTTGAGTCCCACTGCTGTCTCTTCCCATGCTGCTGGCCCACGCACTTGTGCTTTCCCTTTTCTCTGGTGTAGGTCAAACCTTGCTCTTTTCATTCAGCAGAAACACTGCACCAAAAGCACACACATCTCAGGGTGACGAGAGCTCTCTGAAGTCTCCACCAGTGCTTTCTGCATATCACCCCCCCGCCCCCGAGCTGCAGAGCAATTTCCACTGAGAAGCGTTGTCTATTCAATTTCTAATAACGGCATTAAAATGTATGAGCCATTTCTCCGGAGTCAGGGATAATATTTTCAAAGTGCCTGTGTGGCACTGGAATGTAAATCTCATTTTTCATAAAGTGATAAGGATCCCAGGCCTCCCTGGAAATCATGTCAGATCAGAGCTGGGCAAGGACTGCACTAAAAAGCATTCTCCAAGGGGTCGGTTGGAAAACATTGGTTCTCATTTTTTAAAATAAAGAAATAAATTAAAAGGAACAAATATCTTCAACTCTTTCATCAGGGTTAGGATTCAATTTCAGCCAAAACCAGACAGACCCAGCCCAGGATGACGCTCAGCCCATGGGCAGGAGCCCGGCCTTGGTTTGTGGCATCCCAACTGAGCGTCCTCATCTGCCCAGGATGGAGGCAGTGGCAGGGGAATTCTCCTCCCCACGATGCCCCCCTCAACTCTACTTTTTGGGTAACCTAGCAAAATTTCAGTTGCTTTTGTGTCTTTGGAAATATTAAGATCAGTAGAATAATACTTGTCAAGAGACAGTTCAGCCCAAAGCAGTACGGAGAGGTGAGGTTATTTCAGCTGATACATTTAATTTGCCTCGCGTTTGCTGAAACAACAAATACCTTCATCCCCCACCTCCACAGGGACGGGCCAGGGCAGTCGGAGGCAAAAGAAGGTCCCCTCTCCTGTCCCATGCTCCCACCGAGGGTCTCATAGCAGCACTGCCCCTTACAGCATTTCTGTCAGTGCAACGGGCAAAGTCTGTGGGCTGTTAGATTTATTAAACGCAAATCTTGGAAGAAGAAAAATAAGATACTTAGAAAAGTGCTTGATTTTAAACATAGAAATAAACTGACTGGAGTTGGTACAACCACTTATGTGTTTGATTAAGCCATCCTCGTCTCTGTGGCTGGATCCAGGCACAAAAAAATGATTTTGTTTTCTTTCTCAAGTAGCAGTGAGACAATAAATTCAGGGACAACGAGTAACACAGTCTGCAAAGAAAAACAGCCCCTCTCAATACAATTGCCGCTGGCTGTCAAACTACTGTCCAAATCAAACTATTAGAGGATCAGCTCCATGTGACAAAAAAGCAGCGCTAATTGCACACAAGTGCCAGAGAAAACTGTCAAAAAGCTAAAGCAGATGTGAAACAGCGGCTTGCTTTCTTTTCAAACCAGCTTGTGCAGCCACACTGCATGAGAGCCCACAAGCACCTGTGTCCTGCTGGGAACGCTACAGGACAATGAGGAAAGGGTAGGGCTTCCAAAGCATCGAGGATTTTCCTGCGACAGCAAGGACCCTACTGTCCCTTTGATAAAGTTACACCTCTTGAGCCAAATTGTCTTCTCAGTAACAAGCCTTGCCTGCTTTATGCCAGGGTTGAGCAAGGTTAGGGTTGGTCCTGGTCAAGTCCAGGATCTGCAAAGTACAGCAGTGTTTTTTGTTGCCCAGAGACAGCCAAAAAAGCAAACGTGCCTTGATACCAAGTAGGTGAAACACTGGAGTGAGCACGTGTGGAAGAGAGACATTGCAGACCCGCAGGGATGCCTGTCCCAGTCCCAAACACTAACACCCACTGCTCGGCCCCATAATCAAGAGGCCATGCAAAGGAATAGCAAATAATTCATGCACGTTAGACATGCTGTGCTTCATCTCCAAAAAGCTGCTGAAAGCAAGAGATAAAATGCCACGCAGGAGTTTGTTAGCTATCTGCCAGCCCAGTTATGGGCAATATGGGGGACACAGTGGAAGGAGCTGCACTAAACCAGAGTCACGTGGACCCAAAACCAGCCCTTGGGATGGCCCAGGCATGCCACCAAGAGCACTGCCAACTATACAAGGCAGATGCGTGCAGCTGAACTCATGCCTCTCTCACCCAAATCGCACTTAGTTATAACTCCTCACCTTCTTTCAAATGCCAGCTTACTCCACATAATAGGGTTTCATGAAGCCCTTCCCTGAGGGCTGATGGCTGAATGCACTGATGGCTGCGACAGAGCTGCCCAGGATGCTGAGGGACTTGGATGTATCACCAAAGCATTTCCCACATGGCTCCAGAAAGGAACTGGAAGAAATCCATCCACAGGCCTGGACGGGACTTGCAAGAACACAGAGACAGATCGCTCCATGCTTGTAAAATTATAATGAAAGACTTCCAAAATACAAAGATACCTCTCCTGAAACCAGCACCCTTTTTACAGATGCAACTTTCAACCCTTGCTCCAGAAAGCCATGAGGTTAATCCAAAAAAAGCTTGTGTTTTTACATCATGTGAGTAGGTTCGTGGATTACATTTCAGGGGCTCAGCTTTTGTTTGCATTTGTGCTGTTGATAATTGTTAGCTGGTTTCAGTCACTGGTAACTAGGTCTTGAAACATTCAGTGAAATCCACCAGTGGGCCTCTGGTAAGCAGCTTATGCATTGCTTCGTGAAGACAGCTGCCAGGTAATACAGTGATATATTTCTACATCATTTCAGGCATTTGATCACTCAGCAATGGGGACCAAAAACTAAGAAAAGGGAGCAGCAGAGACCACCGCCACACGTTTGTCAGCCTCTCCCCTGCAGCATCCTAGTCTAGAGGGACAGGCAGTACTTCCTCCTACAGACAGACTTTTTTAAGTTAAAAATTCTATTTCTACAGAAAATATGAATTCATTGGATGCAAGTACATCTGGAAACATCTCTGCCTTGGTAGAGAAAAGTGCAGGATGATATCAGAGTCCTGCCTGGACCCCTTCTGGCTGGGCTGAGGGAGACCCAGTCATACCTTTCCAACCAGCGCAGCCAGCAGCCCTGCAAGAGCGCCCTCCAACCCCAACTTCCATCACTCTGGGTTCAGCTCTGCAGCAGAGAGCAAGAAAGCCATTTCTCTGGTTGCAGCAGCTGCTCCCACACTGCCCACTATGCCCCGGCAGAAGGTGACCCCAGTGGCTGTCCAAGCGCAGGTCCTCCTGACACCTAGTGTCATCTGTGAGCTTATACCCGGGAGCAACTGCAGGGACAGACAGACAAACACAGAAAGCTGCCACACCCCACTCCTAGCACCAGCCCTTCAAAAGCCAAGTCCTGCTCTACTTAAACTGGGGACACGTCAGGGCGAAATAACGGCAGAGCCCAAATTTTCAAGCTCCTGCCTCAGGTACGTTGCAGAAGAGGGTGGGGTTTTCCCAAGTCCTTGCTCCAGCGCCTGGAGCAGCAGCAGGGGAGAGGCTCTGCCCATCAGATACATCTACCTGACTAGCTGTTTAAAACTAGCCCTTATCTACAAGTCAAGCATCTGGGTTTTCCCCACAGTCCTTGTACAGGGAGGGGTTTCCAAGATATGGGAGATAGCAGGGGAGACCACCTCTGCAGCACCTTAACCCACTCCTAAGGCTCTCCAGCCCACCAGGAACATCACCGCCACCACACTTCCAGGAACTGTAAAAAGCCTGGGCTCAGCAACCAGCCTCACACACCATCCCCTGCTCCATCTCATTTGCAAGGCAAAAGCTCTCTGGCAAAACAGTTCGCGCAGCATCCAAATGTCGGTGGAGCAGACAGCGTTACTGGCGCTGGCTCCCTTTCCATCCGGCTGCTCCAGCTCAGGCACCGCTGTTGCTCAGAGGATGAGCTCATCGCTATTTCAGGTTGAATATGCACTTGGCAATCTCCCTAGTAACCAAAACAAATTACTCATCGGTTTATAACAGATTTATTGGTTGTTTGTTTCAGTGTCTAGTGCAGTACACAGAAAGCTTCACCACATTATAGCACCAACACAGCCTGGAGTAGGAGCGCATGGAGGACGGTGTTTGCAGCCATTGCTATGGAGATGGGCTGCGTTAGCACTGGAGGTCAGAGGGAAAGCTGACTTCAAGCCTGACCCCAGCGACATGAAACTGCAAAAAGGTGGTGTGAAGCATAGTCTTCGCTTACGCACAGCACGGGTGCCCCTGCATGGCCGCCTCCTGCCATCCCAGACACCAGATGGGTGGTAGCCTCCTCCAGCACATCAGGTTGTTGTTTGCAATCCTGTCCAGCCAGAAATCAAACAATCTTTCCCTGAAACAGGTTAGCATATTCACTAACACCAGCCATCATCAGCTCCATTTCACGTGTCAGCCTATGAGGACATGGCCACTTACAGGTCTTCCTGCCTGTTTATGCTCTTGGGCAGAAATTTCCTCCCATTCATCATCACATGCATCAGCACGAAAGGCAGTGAGAAGCAGGACTAGCCCCAGGGTATGTGCCTGCTCCGATCTGCAATGTAGCGTGCTTGAAAGAGATCAGTCGTGTCTGGTTTTCTGTCACACCTAGACCTGAGCCAAGATACAGCTCAGAAGTTGCCCCAGTCACCTCTTACGTTTAACAAAGGGTTCTTGTTGTTGTTGTTTTTTTTTTTTTTCTGAATGCAGTTCCGCAAAAAAGAGATACTCTTCCCTGACCAGTCCAATCCAGCAAGCTGAAATGCTCATCAAGATATGTAATCTGTGGCTAAGCCCCCAGTCAGCCTTCTGAAATTAAAACAGGCAGGTTTTGTACCCGACCCACTGCAAGAAACCCATCTCACCACAGAGACAGATCCAGAGTCAAGCTTTCCACCTTCAGCTAAATAAAAAGCGTTGTGGTGATAATGGTATAAGAGAGAAGGGAAGACTGTGGTGAGAGGTGCACGACATGCTCCTGCACCCAACAAAGCAAATCCAGACAGAACTAAGTAGATTTGCATCCCCACTAAGGGCCTTTGTGCCGCTGCAGGGTGAACATGGGCTGCTCCGACGCTGCCACCCAGCCATTTCCGGACGCAGCACTAAAATACATTATACATCAAGTGGCATTTACCTGGCAGGCTGTCCTAGAGGGGAAGCATGACTGGCTTTCAGTCAGCAGAGCAAGGGTAGATAGGAAACAGTATTTGCATGTGTTGAGTGAAATATATAGCTCTGTGTATTTTTAAAGTGAGATGAGACCAGAGGGAGAGAGAGATTCTTGCACCCTGGATTGCTCATTACTGCCTCTCCAACAGCACTGTCAGAAGCAAGACCGGGTCAAGTCAATGCTTAGAGACACCAGGGAATTTTAAAGTGGAAGCAAATCAGTAGGAATCACTCAGATTTCTGAATGAAGACCACGCAGCCCTGTGCTTCTGGAGGTGCTGTTTGCGTTTGCATTCCCTCAAACTACCGACTGCCCTGCGGTTAATGCTGTATCAAAGAGCAGGACGTGGTGCCAGGCCCCCAGGATGCTTTCAGAATCCTTATGCTGCCTCCACAGGTTGTTCATCTGAACAGACGTCAGCCAGAACAACTCATCCAGCCCATCCCCTGGTTTAGGTAAGTCATGCTAGAAAAATCCCCGTAGTACCCAGCAGCAGTATGACATCCCTGTCCCACTATGACATGTCTTCTGGGACGCAGGCAGTCCTGGGGATAACACACCTATGGGATATTTTAACGAGCTCTTTACTATGCTAGAAGAGGGTCAAACCAAGAGGCACAGAACGAAGAGGAAAAGGCTTGAGAGTCCAAAAATGAGACGATAAGACAGAAGCTGGAAAGGCAGGCAGGCAGTGCTTCACAAGTGACTAATTCCAAATCTTTGCTCCAATGTTTATTATAGAAAAGAGCAGATAAGAAAGGCGGCTGATGGTAACAACTGCCAGGGGCAGCCAGTCCCAAGTTAAACAAATAGCAAATGCCTTGCGAGTAGCCTGCCAAGTCAGAATGGTTCCCACAACTTGGGGCATTTCTGTAGAAGCAAGTACATTATTTTCTCCCACCCCAGCATCCTATCATGGGGGAGCTATATTTAGGGTGGTTTCATAGTTACTTTTAAGGGGATCTTTGTTCAGAGACCACTGGAAGCACATGAATACTGAATATTCCCAAGTGAAGGCATTGGGGAAGAGCTGGGAGCCAATTCCCTGCAGGAAAGCCAACCAGCAACCACTGTGGGCTGGACCAGCCATAGGTTTAGTGTGATGAGCCACTTCTATTTTTCTTAGCAAAGGCAGAAAGGCACATCCAGCACACTGGTTCATAAGACAGAGTTTTGGAGGATTGAGTGGATTTTCACTCTCTGGTCAAACAAAACAGCGAAGAGCAATTCTGCCAGAAGCTCTGAAGTCATCTGCTACTTAGACACTGGTGTAACACAAGAACCTTCACATATTGGGGCAGCTGCTTTGGCATTAAAGCTAGCTTGAAGCAAAATAGGTGGATCATAGATCTCTACAAACCACTCCTCTCCACAGGAGACCCTCAGCATATCTAGCATGTGCAATTGCTTGTTAACAGGAGTCTCTCAAACCCATCATTTCAGTAAATAGACACCACTGGAGCCAGCCATCATTTCATTTGAAGCTCCCCCTATTTCAAAGCATCATAAAGCATGAAGGTCCCTCATGTCTTGAAGACAAGCAGGAGGATTTTCCAGGAGGGAAAGCTTTCCTAATTTTTTTAAAATTTTTTTTTAGCTATTTCTCCTGTTCTTCCTCTCCATCTACATCACAGTAGAGACACCAGAACTGACTCGTTTCACTGTAGCTCTGCAGTTCAACAAGTAAATTGGCTCTGAAACACTTTGATTCAAATTATTAAACCTCAAGCTAGACCTGTCAGGCAGCCTCTGGTGAGCAAATTTTAGTCTCCTCTTTTCCACTCTGGTTTGGTTTCCCCTTTCCAGGGGTGGAAAGATATTAGAAACAAGGAAGCTGAAAAGCCACCCTCAGTGCTTGTTCCCAGCAGGGAGCAAATTCCCTGCAGGAAGCTTTTTGCTGTTCTTCATTAGAGGTCTGGGTGACAACTGCTATTCAGTGTTTGATCCCAACAGACCACAAACGCAGCCGTATCCAAGCACTTTTAATCCCTCTCAGTTAACGGCTGTTGACGGCCTACTCACATGCCAAACAGCCAGCTCCACCAAGCAGGAGGAAGATAGGGATGCCTCCCAAATCACAGCAGTCGCCAGGGTCACCTCAAGAAACAAAAGAGATCAGACACTTCCGTGGAATGACTAGCTCTTCTGAAAACACCAATGTGAAGACAAGAGGTTTTGAGTTTCCTATTTACAAAGATAATGCAATTCTATAACGCCATCCAAACCAAAATTGTAACTCTGCCTTAAAGTTTCCAGTCAGGCGCACAGCAAAATACCAGCCCTTCCACCCTGGGCTGCAGCTCCCTTGCTGTCGGGAACCCTGCCCTGGCTCTCCAACCTTTTCCAGAGCACTCTTAAATTCGGCCTTTTTTGAAAGAGTGTTTCCTCAGAACCCTGTCTATCCCATTCCAGCGTGGCTATAATGCAATCTTTGCCCTGCTTTTGAATAGCTCCAAAGCCTTAAGTGTCATTTTAGCCCTGTCCTGCCATAGGTCATGAGCCCTATTTGCCAGGAGGGAAGGAGCAGCTTCCTCAGAGGGAGATGAAAAAAGCTGGAGAAGCATAAGAGCATCCATCCATCCATCTGTCCGTCCCCCAGATGACACTGCTCTCTCTTGTTCCGATAGCTGGAATTTGCTCTGGCAGCGTTCTTGACACCACACATGCCTGAACTGCTCCGAAAGCATCAGGGGCCAAATCCTGCTTCAGGACACGCTGCAGGGACACACAGGGAGGGCCAATGCTGCCCCGCTAAGAAGGCTTTTTTGTGGCTTTCCACATACCAGCTAGGAGCAGAGCAAAGCCTTTGCGGGAAATACTTAGAGTAGCAAAATGAGTCAGTCTCTGGTAGGAGAGAGATTTTTGGCTGTGGGCCTGGGGAGGGCGAGCGTGTGGTATGCACAGCACCTGCATCCCCTGGGACTGAGGGTAAGAAGCTGGGACAGGGCTCCGTTTTCCTGACGCCCATCCCCTCTTCGCACCCTGCCTGTTTTGTGGGACTCAGCAGCACCCGCTCACAGCTCTCTCCCAACCCGTAGACTTCATTTTAGCCCAATTTTGTGACTGCCTCTAGACACCACAGGACTAATTCCCTACATGGCGCAACTCATAATCCTTCTTTAAGGGACTTTATCACACCAATTTACACCTTGTTTCAGAACCCAAGTTTCTGCAGTATTTTTGCTGAGCTTGCAGGCTCCCTTTGGACACAGGCGGAGGATTAGCAGGGAGAAACGCTCATCACAGACCAGCCTTGACCTCTCAAATACAATTCCCACAGAAGCCAGCTGGGGTAACATCCCATCAACAAAACCCCAGTCAAAGCACATCAGGGAGTCAAAACACGCTGGGCTTTATCCTGTCTCTGAACCCCAGGGAAGCCCCAGTGCCTTTGCTCCTACACCCAGCCAAGTGGCTGCAAACAGGGCTTTGCCTGGACCCAGGGATAAGAGAACTGAAGCCAGAATATATGGCACAGTCCTCCTAAAACAATGCTGTGGAAGCTAGTGTTTATCTAAATAGCATGTAATCCTTTAGAGTCCTAGTGTCTCAAGAGCCATCTGCTTAAAACTCGTCTCCAAATCAGGGTATCTAAATGAAACATGAGGTCTCTCTTCCTCCCACACTCCCTCTGCCAAAAATCAGACACAAAATGTCTGATCTCAGACATTTCTGCTTTGTTACTCTCCCCGACTGCATCTTCTGTAATAGAGAAACAAAAAAAAAAAAAAAAGAGATCCCAATGAATCAAGCTGAAGTATCTTGCCTTACAAGGCACTTTTTATAATAAAATCACAGGTTGGATCTGGGAAAGTTTATTGCATAGACATTATTTCCATTACCTTTCCAAGCAAAAGTGATTCCACACAGCTAAAGTTACAGAATCGCATCCGAAATCTCAGCTTTGCTACCTTAGCACTCCTACACACAGAGGCTAAGGTGACAATGGCTGGGGATGACGAGGGTGAGAGGCAGGCACTGGCTGCATGGATGAGCCGCCACCCCCCCTACATCTGCTGGTGACACCTGTGTCTCAGTGTGACCCCGGAGGAAGCCTGGCACCAGCAGCCAGAACTTGGACATCGCTCTCCAGGAAGCTGCTCTGATTTAGGAGCACACCCCAAGCCTGAGCAAACCTGGCACGTTGGTGGTAGGGAGGCTTACCTTGCCACTGGGACTTCAGGTCTAAGCAGCACCACGAAAAGGGAAAGTGCTAAATATAGGCTGGACTGGAATGTCTCACCAGCAAAGATCAGAGGAATTTTCCTAAGTTCTTTAAGGAATTGACACCTAAATCCCCTAGTACATCCCTCGGGCAGGGTGGATAAACTTAAAAGGGCATCATTCACACAGTCTACTGCTGAGGGGATGATATCGTTCCTTGCTTACATCATTACTTGTCTCCACTGAAGCACTGGAAGTTTCAGCCACGTCCCAGCTCCCACCCAGTGCTCGGACCTGTACATACTGACACCAAAGACGTGTTTCCAAGGCAGAAATGGGGAAGACAGTCACAGCCGCGATACCCAAGAACCACACCAAAGGAGCACAAGTTTCCCCCAGCACACATACAGCACAAGAAGGGCTGTGGGATGTCCTATAACACAGAGCAACCTTCTTTTCACACAGGTATTACACAAAAGGAAGCAAGTTGCTTCTTGGGGGCAAGGAGGGCAGTTTCTTAAAGTTTTTGTTATATCCTAGGGCAATGGGTGTGGGCTATAAGTCATAGTCATGGGATATGGGTTTAGATCCAAGATAAAGCGCATCCTACAGCATCGTTCCCCTGTTCATGGATGCAGAGAGGAACCTGCCAGGGCTCCCACCAGCTGCTTTGTACCATATGTCTGGATTTTCCACTCGTGGTACAGGTCGATGGAAAGGCTGCTTCCGAAATAAAGGCCAGTCAAGATGGGCTGGAGAGTGTTTATTTTCAAGTGTTTGAGTACCCTAAATGTCTGCTTTTGAACAGCTGCCATTATTTACATGCAGGCAGAGAATTATACCAGCATACATGGAGGCAAGCCATCGTTCACAGCAGGGAATAACTTCCCCTGTTCAAAACACTTCAAGAGCCCAATCCTCCAAACCTCCCCCAGCCAAAACTCCAAGAGCGGTGCGAGTCAGAAACCTGCTGTAAAACCCCAGCCCCAAACTGGTTCCTCAGAGCCGCAGTCCAAAAATCTGAGCACTTAACTTTCTATTGCACTGAGCTCTTGAGGGTTTGTTGGTTTGTGGCTTTTTGCACTTGCGGGGTTAGCTCTGAAACCCCTAACCCACATTTTTCTAGCAGGTGTTAGTCAAGAATTAATTTCTATATACTGAGCTCTTTAAGGAGAAATTAAGAGCTGGTTTGTATTCAAGAATGCTGTACTTAGGGGGAGGAGCAAGGAGGAGAAAAAAAAAAAAGAGAAGGGTGTTGTCACTGAATTGAAGTATGTGGGTGTTTTTATCATTAAAAAAGAAAGTTTAAACTTTAAAGCCATATTTGGTTGCTTGATCAGCTATTTGCTTTGTACATCATGGCTTAAGAATTTAATCAGTTTCCTTTCTGCAGTTTTTTTTGTTGTTGTTGTCATTTTTAAAAAACACTCTTCCGCTCAAAACAAGGGAAAAGACTAATTGGTAGGTGGACAGTTTTAACCAATTTTTTCCCCTCCCTTTCAAGTGTTAGATTTCAGCGATTTAAGAAGCAGCCGCATCCATTTCTAAAGTGGCTCCTGCTTACACAATACAAACTGGACCGGAGTCACACGCATTAACTTGTCTTTTGCCTAGTTGCTAAAGAAAAGATTAGTGACAGAAACACCCGTCTTGCAAACACATGGGCAAATAGTTTCACTCATGCAAGTGATTCCACAAATCTAGATAGATACAAGGGTGCAGTGTTAGTATAAAGATAAAGGTGTTTGCATTCTCATAGGGACAGCTGCAAGTGTGGCTTGTCAGAAACTCTGAACTGCCCAATATGCTGTAATACAGAAAGAGGATGATGTGATAATTAATAGCTAAAAGCTTGCACTTCCATATTCCCCACTTCTGTTACAGCCAGCTGGCTCCCGTGATTCAGAGGGTACCATTCCTCACTTTCTGAGAGCATCATATCACCTGAGAGCCCACAAAACAGCCACTACTTTAAGCTGTTTCCTCCCCCGCTGTCATTAAAAGCTTCAAAGAGGCACATCTGATCACCTGCCTAGGGAAACACACAGCTGACAGCTCTTCCACAGCAAACGCTCCTTAAACACCCGCTCAGCTGGGAAGCAAAGAGAAAAGCTATATTTATACCCCAGTGGCTGCCCATACTTTCAAAGCCATCACCTTCCAGGAGGGAACATGTCTATCACAAAAAGAAGATGCAGGAGAAATCAGAAGCAAGATTTAGGTGAATCCCACCCTCAAAACACCCCATAAAACAGATGCAGTTTCAGAAGTTGAGTCAGTGATCCACAAAAAAACTGCTGCCTAGAAAGAGTCTTTTAGAAGTACATTATACACCCGCAGACTTCCCGTTTCCCCCCCAGCCCTGCTCTCTCAAAACCTTCCCCAGCAGAGCAGTCGCAAAGCAGAGCAAAGACCCAGCTCAAGCCCTGAAATCCAGAGATCTGCGGAGCACGGGATGCTGAAATGCTCCCTGTGAGGTGATGCTCGAGAGAGAGAGACAGAGGCATGTGCTTACTGGCTGCTGGAGAGCCTGGGAGCTGCTGCGGGGCGGCTGCTGCCTGGAGGAGGGCAGGGATGGACTGAGCTCCGTGCACAGGACCTCAGCAGCAGGATGGACCCAAGAGCGCTTCGGTCCAGGGCCGTGCCTCCAGCCTGGCAGAGGCAAGGCGGCTGGGCTGGGGAGTCCAGCTGGCGGGACAGCGGCTGCTTTGCCACTTATAGCAGGGAGGCGCGTTGCAAAAAAAATAAATGAATCCAGCCAATAGCACCGTTCCTGCACGAGGAGAAGCTGGAGGAGGGGGGACAGCCTGCTCCTCCCCGGGCCCCTGCAGGGTCCATGGGGGAAAACCCACCCAGCAACGGCACTTGGCCAGTATAGCCGTTCCTCTGCTTCCCCACAACAGCAAAGTGCTGTTACTGGGACCTGTGGGACTCACCAGGCTGGGCAAAGCCCTGCTATCCACAAAGTGCTATGAGTCCCACTCCCAGACTGTTTCACACAAGGAGAAAACAGCACAAGAACTTCATTTGTGGGTGCATTTGTCACCAGCCTCCCACCAAGCTGCCCTCTCCCACAGCTAAAGCTTTTCCTGGCAGCTCTGTTACAATATGTGTCACCTTCAGGTTCACAGACTGAGTTTCCAGGACAGAAAACAAAGGGAAAGGATGCATTTCAAGTCAGCAGCCTGCAGGGAGGGAAGGAACCCAGCTGAAGAGAGCGCAGCAAAAACAATGCCAAAAGAGGTATATTTGCTTCAAAGCAGACATGAGAGAAAGTACTATCAGGTAGCAAGTCATTCCTATTTTTAAACAAATCTGCCTGTTTGTGCTGCACCAAATCTGAAAACACTCACATCTGTTTTCTTTTCCCCCTCCGTTCTCCAC
>VXBH01000805.1:151305-167377 GCA_013400035.1 Rynchops niger | reverse complement strand
TTTTTCCCCTCCCCGCTCTGCTTTTACGTCTTCCAAGTTTGTCCCACTTTCTTCCATGCTTCTGCTATTGGGTATGTGATCCAGCAAGTAAGTTAGTTTGGTTTGGGTTTTTTTTTTTTTTTAACAGGAGGTGCTTGGGTTGGAGCTCTTGCACTACACATAGGCTTTTGTGGTGCCTTGGAGAGCCATAGAGCTTCTGACTAATGGCAGGAGAGGCTGGGCATCCTGGTGATTATGCTGGATATGCCGCCGGTATTCCTGGAAAGCAGATCATTACACTTGGGCCAAGGAATTTCTGTTTCTTTACTAAAATGAACAAACATTGCATAAGAACAAACACTTTCTCTTTACAAAAGCATTCGCATTTCTGTGTGTCTCTATACTTTCAACAGGTAGATGCCACAGATTCTTGAGCACCCCATCGTCCATGTTCACAACATTCCTAGCTGGGATGAGAACACTGGGTTGTCCCAAGGTTCAAGGCTCAGACTGTCGCCACTTGCCAAGAGCAACTTCGGGCACATATAAAATACAGATGTGACACCATCATTATTTATCATTATGGACTGAAGTTTACATTTGTTTTTCAAAGGAATCCAAATACCCGTTTCTAGTTCATTTTTCCAACAGCTTTCCCAACAACCATAAGACTTAGTTACCACCAGCAAGAGCTTTTCTCTAGTGGCTGTCTGTAACCAACAATCAGACCGACAAGACCATTAGCAAAAGCCCCCTGCCGCTGAAGTATGAAATTGTTTATGTGACTGCAGCTGCAGAGCTCTGGGACTCGTGAGAAATCATAGAATACCAGGTTGGAAGGGACCTCAAGGATCATCTGGTCCAACCAAAAAGCAGAAGCACGGTTGAGGCAAGATGGCCCAGCACCCTGTCCAGCTGAATCTTAAAAAGTGTCCAGTGATGGGGAATCCACCACTTCCCTGGGGAGATTAGTGCAATGGCTGATTGTTCTCATTGCGGAAAAATTTCCTCTTGGGTCCAGTTGGAATCTCCCCAGGATTAACTTGTACCCATTACCCCTCGTCTTTTCCGTGTGACTCCTGGTAAAAGGGGAGTATCTCCATCTTCTTTGCAGCCACCCATTAAATACTGAAATACAGTGATAAAGTCTCCCCTAAGCCTTCTTTTCTCAAGGCTGAACAAACCTGGCTCTCTCAGCCTTTCCTCAGACAGCAGGCTTCCCAGTCCTCTGATCATCTTTGTGGCCCTTCTCTGGACCCTCTCCACCCTGTCCAAATCTTTTTTGCATAGCAGGGACCAAACCGGAACATAGTATTCCAGGTGCGGCCTGACAAGTGCTGAGTAGAGTGGGATAATGACTTCTTTATCTCTGCTGGTGATGCTTGTTTTGATGCAACCCAGCATCTTGCTGCCTTGCTTAGCCACTGCAGCACACTGTTCACTCATATTGAGCTTGTTGAAAAAGAGCTATTGACCACCACCCTGTGGGTGCAGCCTGTCGGCCAGTTCCCCACCCACCGCACAGACTACTTGGCTAGACCATAACACATCAGTTTCTCTAGGAGGAGGTTGCAGGGAACCATATCAAAAGCCTTGGAGAAATGCAAGTAGACAACGTCCACCGCCCGACCCATATCAACCAGGCAGGTTACTTTGTTGTAGAAGGTGGTCAGGTTTGTCAAGCACAATTTGCCCTTGATGAATCTGTGTGGGCTTTTCCCAGTCAAAGAGACTAAAGCCCCTTGAGGATGGGACATTCAGACAGAACGTTTCCAATTAGATAAATAAAGCCAAGAAATAAAGCCATCTCCAGGAGAATGATGAATTGTAGAGTGCTGGGATATAAAGACAAAGTAGGTGTTGCACAGCTATAGGAAAATATAACCAAGGGTAAGTTACTCTGCAGCCATCTCCTGCAGGTTTCTTCCTTCAAAGGATGGAACCTTCCTGCTTCTGGCAGCAAGCAGAAGTAGGAGGACACAAGAGTAGCAAAGGTCCAGGAGCACCTGTACCAGTGGAGCTTAGTTAATGCCCCTTCTCCAGAAACCAGTCAGTGCCCCTGCCACCACAGGAGCATTTGGGGACTGACCCTGTTGGATCTTGGAGGAGCATGACTGCATTATGCATCCTGGAGAGGCACAAGCACCTTAGTAAGTGAAGTAGCCCAATGGCAGGTACGCAGCCCACCAGCAGCGTAACAAGCACTCCATGTCTGCAGGGAGCATCATCAGGCTGCTGCCAGGATCCTCTGCCTCGTATTTAAAATGTTAGATGCCTTCCACACACTACACACACTAGAGATATCTCTGCTAAATCCCAAGTGCCAGCTACCATCAAAAACAACTCTAGGGCAGTATGTGTCTGTCAGCCTAATAGAGTAGCAGCTAAATAACAAATTGATCTATTTGACATGCCTCTCACCGATTACAGCAGAGCAAGTTGTTATTTGAGTAACTCATTGCTCTCATTGGATTGCAGCTCAAGGCCTGATCCTACCCTTGCTGCATCCTCCAGACCCATGGGCACAATGTCACATCCCAAAAAAAGCAGCAGAATAAAGGTCTGCAAAGGCACGTGGTGCAAAGCAAGTACTCTACCCCACCTTCAACGTTGCTGCTCCTGACACCGAGTGAGTACTTGCAGGATCAGACCTTAAATCTGCAGACTTAAAATGACCAGTATACCTGACAGAGAATAATTTAAGCACTCTTAACCTCACGCATATCACAACAGCAGCTTTATTCTGTTTGGAATAGAACAGAAGATGATTTAGAGAGCAAGGACAGCACGCAACTAGAGTCAACGAAAAGGCACTTGGGCATTGCCATATTACAGATACAGTATAGCGCTATAAAAATCTCTGCCAAAGCATTGGATTAAACAAGAATAAACTACAAGAATGACACAACTCATTTCAAAGGACTGAGACAGCTCTGAGTCAGCCCCATGCTATCGCCATTGCTTCTAAGGAATATACTCAGTTATCGCGCACATTGATTTTTGGCAAACACAATAAATATAAATTAAAAAAAAAAAAAAAGGATTCCAATGCCCCAATATATCCTTGACTAGTTATCCAAACAAAATGAACTATGAGCAGAAGCACTTAAAACCAAGTCAGTGGAATTACTCACTCAAATCTAACTGCTAGGAAGCTTTATTTGGAAACGGTGGAGCTGGTAGAGTCGTGGAGAGAGGCTGTTCTACAGCCAAAGGCTCTGCAAGAAACCCCATGGATCCAGACACTATCCCAAAACAAAGGGCTCACCTCAGACCATGGGCTTGTCCACACTGGTGAAGAAGAGGTGCTTTGCTTCATCCTTGGGGTTCTCCACACTGTTTTCATTAAATCACTCTGCAGCCAGAGGGGAGGAAAGTCTTCCACACAATGGGGCCCATTTTTGCAAGTTGATGCTCTGTGGAAGGAAGCCACGTGCATTTTGGGGTGAATCCATGCAGAATGATGTTCACATAGCCCTTGGGTGAATTTGACTGTCCTCCTGGCTTCCAGGTGCCAGGCTGGGACCGGGGGTGACATACCCCACCCATGGTGTCCCCACACCAGGGCCAACAGTGGTGACAATCACCCCACACGAGGGGACAGGACAGCCCCACTCACCTGTCCTCTCCTCTCCAGGACACCACGGCCACACAGAGACACAGCAGCTCTCCGTACCAGCAGGGTTGACGTCCCCACACTTCAGACCCCTCCTGCCCTCTTCTCTCAGCATGGAGGCCTGGTACCTCAGCCCTTCCCCTCAGCTGCCCCCACTCCCTCCTCAGCTCCAGGTGAGGGCAACTATCACTCACCCTCATTAACCCTCTCCAGACAGAACCCCTTTCTCACAAGCAACGTTGCCCCTTCCTCTGAAAGAACGAGGAAGGGCTCTTTTTTCCTTCCAGCATTGCAGCCTGAGGGGTGCAGCCATTTTGGGGGCAAGGCACCATCACAAATCTCTCACCTCCCCATCCACACCAGCTCCCTGGGGTCACTGCCCCGTTATTTGCTTAATTGACAGACTTTGTCTGCATAAACACTACCATCTCCTCTTACCAGCCTCGGAGAGAGGGAAACCTTCCAGGTGGAGGCAGCCACACATGCTGGGTGCTCCCATGCTGCTTCTGTGCTACTTGACTGCCCATGACTCCATGTGGAAGCCATAGACATGCCCTGTTTTGGGCTGATTGTTTTTCTAGTGACATATAAAGAACCCATAACCCACACAGGGCTCCTAGACAAAAAGCCGAAAGGAGAAGAGTCACATTGGAAATCCCTCAAGGCCTGATCCCTCAAGGCCCTGGTGGTGGCTCCCTCCTCAAGTCATCCTTTGACTTCTCCAAAGGCTGCAGTGAGTCATTTCAAGAAATCTGAGAGAAAAGGTGGGACGGGAAAAAAAGAGAAAAAGAAATAAGGAAAGAGATACAGCAGCTTCCCACCATTTTATTGCCACAGGGGAGAACTCATGGCCAAATTGAACCTCCGCCCTGCAGGCAGCTGGGCCTCACCTGCCCCCAGCTAATTACCTCGCAGGCCATTAGCTAAAAGTCTCCAGGCAAGCGAAGTAATGGAAAAGCTTAAACATTTCAGAGTCATTCCTCTCAGGGAATAAGTAAGGGTGGGGCTGGGGGGTTTTATAACGGTGTGGGTAAAACATCAGTGATGCAAACCCTTTTTCCATGGAGTTTAAACACATAACGTTGCTGCAAACAAGAGCATTGCGGCCTGTCGACCCTTGGTGGGGAGCAGCCAGGCTGCCAAGGACACCCCTGCAAAAACCAGGCGTCAGCCAGCTCTGTCTTGGCATACGCTGTGATTCTTCCTATGAGTGTGGTTTGGAAATAATATAGATACACGGGAGCGGAGGCTTAAATTGCTGCTGAGGGGCATCAATGGATCTGTCTTCACTAGTGGCTGTGCAAACCAGCAAAGGATGAAGGAGGAAGTTCTGAATTCAGTGGGCAAAACAGTAAGACACACAAAAAGGGTTGTGGTTGTGTCGGGTGACGTGCATAAAACTGCTCAGCTTTCCACCAGTTAGCGTCAAAATATGTCTGGAGCATAGACCTGCCATACCGTCAGCAAGCCTGGATCAACGGATCAAAAGAGATTTTCAAAAACCGGACAATCACCGGCTGAAAGACGGCTATGAAATCAGTCTGTGAGTAATTACAGTGACTGCATTATTCAAGGCATCACCACGACTCAGATTTTCCTGAGTGACACCAGAACCTGCACACCGAGCGGGGATCCAGCTAGAGATTGTTCCCACCTTTAAAAAGCAACTGCAGGGATGGCTCAGCTATCAGATTAAGAGGAGCAGCCGTGTCAGCCCGCAGGGTGTCCTTTGGCTGAGGCCAAAATGCTTCTCCCAGTACAAGTTGCTCCTCTTGTGCATGGAAAATTACAAAGGTGACTCCCATTTATAAAAGATGATGTACCAGGGCCCTGCAGAAATGGACCCATCTGTTGACTCTCCGGCCCCAGCAAGGCTACAGTTTGAAAAGGCAACAGAAATGAAGGTTTCCAGCCGTCTTTCCAGCAACAATATAAGTTTTCAAGGAATGTTGGCAGCAGTCACAGCTATTTATCCGCAGCCTGCAGGGGGCTATTCACGGTGGGTTTTTTGCCAAGGGTAGGGCTTGAGGTTTTCTGCTCCACGGTCATTTGAACCTCAGCGTTTCCATCCACATTCATGCGCTGGGTCTCAGTGGTGCGGGATTGCGGGCAGAGATGTGGGAGCAGCAGGCGGCTTGTGGCCACGGGCATCGCTGCGCCTGGGCACGCACCCACAGGACACTCTAGGCCCGTGATCATGCACACTTCTGCCTCCCCATCCCTGCACACCAGCCTCATCTGGTGCCATTGTTTGTATAAACCCTGTCTAATCCTGAGCAGAGCCCACAAACTGAAGCATGAGGAACAGTCTGGGCAAACAACTAACTTTGCTCCTACAGAACTACTGTTATGACTAAAATTTTTCAGCCATCATCTACTGAAGTCAAGTAAGTTTCCATTGACTTCATCAGCTGCTGGGTCACCATTTGCTTAAGTGTTTCCAGACTTTGGCCCTTCCAGCAAACACTTTGTCCAGCCGTTAAACAATAACTGAGATCCATCAAATATTTGAGTATTTGCACAAGAAACAGATAAAATTTGAGACAACGTTTGGTTCTTGGTCTCTATCTGTTAGTCAGCTTGGTCCTTAACAATTATCAATTACTGGGTGGATACATAATCAGAGAGATATAACAACTAAAGGGTACTCATATAAATGAGTTAAAGCGATAGTAATATAATATAAGGTTTTACTTTTAACAAAGCAAAGGGATTTGTGATGGTATGTGTTATGGACACCCAAAACACGTTTATCTTTATCTTACTATACATCATTACCCTAACAGTGGTCTTTTATGAGGGGTGTCAGGATCACCAGGAGTTTCATGTTCCAGATTTGAAAAGATGTCTCCCAGGCATCAGACCAAAATTGGGCCCCTTTTATTAATTTTAGTTTTAGATTTTAGTCTTGGAAAAAAATTAATTCAATGTACCCACAGGCTAACATAAGTAAAATAAGTGTTGTAATAGCAGAGGAGGTTTCTAAAGCATGACAAATTTCATTTTGCTTGAGTCTGCAACTAAAATCAAATCAATTAGAAAGCTGAGGATCATGAAAAAGCACAGACAACTGGGTTTGATGGTTGCAATGAACACGAGAAGCGATAGACACAGTATGGGCTGGAACTTACAGCATTAGCCTTCAGCTCAAGGGACCAAAATTAAATTCCTCATCCTGGTACAATCTTCTCGCTTGACTTGGGCTTAGTCCTGGCACATCTGTCCCTCAGGCACTACCTGCCTGGCTCCAGGGCTGCTGGCTGTGCTATGGCCATACTGCAGAAGGGAGCGCTGGTGCCCAGTGCCTGCAGCCCCTCACTTAGCTGGTTTGCGCCTGCCTTTGCACTGTCTACACTGCCAGGCTGGAGGGGTTCACCTTGTCTCACTGTGCCTTGGGTTCCCGTGGGTATAAAAAGACCTAGCAGCAATTTTTGCTTCCCACATGTTTCCTAGGGAGGTGTGTTATCAATGGCTGTGAGTGGTTTGGCTTCTGTTTAGAAGGCAAGCTTTG
Source organism: Rynchops niger (assembly GCA_013400035.1). Lineage (NCBI taxonomy): Eukaryota > Metazoa > Chordata > Aves > Charadriiformes > Laridae > Rynchops > Rynchops niger. The sequence goes on along the minus strand of VXBH01000805.1, from coordinate 160,271 downwards.
CAACAAGAGACAGGTAGAAAGAGGACCAGTTGTCAGACGTAACAGCACCCAGTGGAGATGATTCAGGTTCAAAAAGCAGAGCTGGAGACATGGCATCACTGCAAGGGACTCCCACAAACCTCCTCTGCCACCACAGCCTCTTCCAGTCTGCTCAGACATGGGATGGGACACAAGAGTCGCACCCCAGCCCCCTCCGCCACCCACCTTCAGTGTCTCTGAATGCAAAGCCTTGAGCTGGGAACTCTTAACTCTTTGCATAGGGATTTTGCATGACTTGCAATTAATGCCATTGAAAGTCTTATTTAGCAAGATCGTTAATGGCAGCTGAAGCCGTGCAGAGGCTTAAATTTGGTGTGCTCCAGGGTACCAACCCATACTACCCACATGGGACAGTGGCTGTGCCGGAGGCCAAGTGGAGAAAGAAGCCGCTTGTCCAAGGGAATGGATGTGATCTGTCCCAAGGGCTGGGGCTGAATTCCAGCCCAGCTCGCCAGGCCCAAGTGCCTCTGGCTAAATCAGAGTCAAGTCTTTTTCTTGTATATATATGCGCTGAAAATCATACTTACTGCTCAGGGCTGGGCTGGTGATAACACAGAGAAGCCAGGTCACACCTTTCTGCCTCTTCTGCTTGTTCTTTGTGCCGACAGCACTGGCTATATGAGCATTTTTACTTTCCCTTTGCTAAAAAAGATTGCATTAAAATTATAAGGCTATTTATGGAAGGCTTAGTCACAAATAAGGTTGAGGTTTTTTATTCCCTATGTCAAACAAATCAAGTGAACAGCATCCCCTTAAACTATATGCTACGCGTTAGCTTCATAGTTAGGCAAAAAGTAAATCTGCGTGTGCTTTTCAAAGGCTTTGTTTCACAAACAACAAAAAAATGGAATAGTCATGGGAAAATTACAAACTGTTTGGCACTAAGGAAATTATGAATGCAATTTCCTGAGCTCACTGTGCTGAAGGAGCTGCAGTAAATAGCTGTCAGGCAGTTTTCTCTATCAAAAGATTTTAGACGTGGTACCTGGCCAGGAAGGAGATTTGCTTGTGCTGGACTTTTGCTCTCCTTCCAGTTCAGATGGGATTTTCAAGTGATTTAGTTCAGCTGGCACAAAGGGAGCATGGGTGTGTTTTCTTTGGTTTAAACCAAGTTTTCTGGGCATCATCTCTTACACGAAAACGAGAGAGCTCACTTCTTTGCTGCATTCTGCTGAAGAAGAGTGATTTAAAGATGGTTTGAAGTCAAAGCTGAAAAAGACCCAAGAGAAAGATCTCAGATATATGCACGGACATAGAGAAGCTGTCTTCCTGCCACTTCCAAAGTGAAATAAATATCTGCAGTAAAAACAGATTGTGATTTTTTTTTTTTCCTCTCCGCAGCTCAAGTGAGGGTTGGGAAGAACAGAAGAAGAAAGTGAACCAACAGCGGGTAAAAATATTTGGCATTAGAGACACTGGATCTGAGGAAGAATGTGAGAGTTATGCAGAGGCTGTTTAGATTTTGATGAAGGAGCCTCTCTCAGGAGAGCAACACACTGGAGTAAGGGGTGACAGAGCCATCCCCAAGAAGAAAAGGGCTCTGGGTGCTGCTTCCCACCTGCCTCACACACCCCTGAGTGAAAAACACTGTTAGACTGACTTCTGGGGGCTCATCAGTGCCTCATGCCCCCCTTTGCAGCTGCTGGCTGGGCTGCAGGTGCTGGGTGGGTGCTGCTGTGATGTGGCACCGCAGCCAGAACCTGCTTTTGTTGCCAACAGGAGCCGGCTGGTGCCCTGGGTGCCACCAGGCTGGTCCCGCTGCCTCAGAGAACTGCCGCAGCAATGCCCCTGGCTCCCGTCGGAGAGGTTTCTGCCCCTCGAGCAACCCTGCGAGTGTCCTTGGCAACTCAGAACCACAAACATCAAGTGGTAGGAGCCAAGAGGGACCGGCCAAACACGAAACCTGGTAACTGGGCTATAAATATTTACACGCTGTGCCTCAGCTTTACTCATCCTGCTGCATTCAGGAGCGGGGCCAGCCACAGAAGTCCAGGTATTAAGTGTCCTGCTTGTTGTGGTCCAGGGCTTTCAGGTGGACCATAATCCTCACCGTCGCAGTGTCCAGGGTCAGATCCACTCCTGAGGGGGCCAAGAGACGCTCCTCATCCCAGCCCAAGGTGCCAAAGCATCCTGCACTGATTTTGGTGTACCTGCAGCGTCAGATTTGCCCACCACTCCCCACATCAGCAGAACCTTGCACCCCAGCAAACACAACGCTCCATTGCCATCCGGGCACGACTCCCTGACCCCCAGCTGGGCTCTCCTCCTTAGGGCAATGAAATTCAGTTTTGCAAGCATTGCTGATGCCCGATGTGGGCTATGGAATCTCCAATTAAAGGTCTGTAAAGCCAGGATGATCCATTTTTTCCAGGGAATTTTTTACTCAACCCCTACACCCTTGTCACGAGTGCCATCAGTCTATTATCAGCGCTGTCATCAGAGCACAGCCAGATTCCAGCTGAAGCAACAAGTCACTGATGGAGCTGGGTTTAGGCACGTAACTGTGCCAAATGGCACTGGCTTCTCTAGTGGGACAATAGCATTCAGCCCTTTAAGGCATCTGACCCAGAGCTAAGGCATTTTATCGACAGCAAATATCTCAGCAACAAAGCTCCAGCTGGTGAACCGGCCCATGAAGAGCAGAAACAGTGTCAGGAGAGAATTTCATTTGCCTTTTGTAACAATTTGGCCATTTCTCCTGTGAGCAGTGTGAAGTCCCAGAGTGGAAAACATCACCCAAACGTACCTTCTGCATTTGCAGCATTGCATCACTTAACCTGTCTCATCAGAGGAATCCTTGATTTTGCACCTTGAAAAATGGACAACAATGCAAATAGTGACTGCAGACCACTCAACCAAACATTGTTTAGCTAAATAGCACTGGGATGTTCATGTCTATCCCAAAGCTAAAAAATATGGCAGAGTGTCTGGTGAAGTTTGTATTTAATCTGGCCCTTCTGTCACTGAGATCCAGAGGCATTTCCAATTCTCTCTTATCGCAGATCTCAAAAGCTTCAGAAGCTTTCACACAACAGATCCAAAAGCACCGGTGATGAATATTAACTGCCTGGGAAAGGCAAGCAATGCTGCATCTGTTGTTCTCCTTCCTCTTGTACCTCTGGGAGTTTTTGGAGTGAGCCATATCACAGAAGAGCAGATTTAGCCATCCATCATCAAAGGGTGCAGAGGAGATACTTCAAGGTGCTGCAGAGAACGAAAATGCTGCGGGGATACGGGAGACACACTGCCCTTAACTGTCTTTAATGTTATGCCCTTGGAGCTACTAAGCAGAAAAGGTGCATTTTGGTACAAGCCAGTGCTGCAGGAGGGGCCAGGGAGATGCTGTAGATGAGATGCAGGTGAAGAACATGCCTCTGATTTTCTGTCATTAGCCCATCCTAAATCAGGCAAAGGGGCTGCAGCTGGCATGGGGGAGAGGAGGAGGAGGTCAGTGGGTTGTAGGACATTTACTGCTACCAACACTGAAGGGGACAATAGCTCCACTTGCTGCCTGTGGAGAATGAACAGAGCAGGAGCTAGCCATGGGCTGTGGACACCAGGCCACAGAAAGGAGGAGAAGGAAGATGTCCCTAGCAGAGGGAACAGGCAGGATTCAGGATACAGAAGTCCCTTACAAACAAAAAGGGCTCAGAGGTAGCTGCTGGGTACCCGCAGCTCTTGGCTGTAGTTTAGCATCGCTTATAGGAGGAGGAAGGGCAAGGGAAAATATTTCTGCTGCTGCCTCAGTCTAGGCACATTCACACTGGGAAATGCTTTGATGCTCGGCCGGTTGCTATTTTCCTATTTACAAAGCATCCTTGCACCATGGTGCCTTCCCAGCTCAGCACAGCACCCGTGCGGGTAGGCTGGAATAACTGACCTTGCCGCTTGCAGGTAGCAGAGCTGACATGTTGCATAAAGCTGACGGCTTAAATTTATACACTTTTGAGCTTTGTTCGCATTCCTGGGAGCTTATGCGTACAGGAAAGGGAGCAATGTTCACACGTATCCTTAAAAGTAGCTATGACCACACTATTCTGCGAAACACGCAGGGTTAGGAGATTGTAACCATATATGGGCTCCTTGGGGCTGGAATATCGCTGGCACCCCTCGGAGGAGGACAGCTGGTGGAATTTCCTATGAAAGGCCAATTAATAAAGACCAAATCCTTTTGTATATACGTGTGTCTAAATATTGGATGACAATAACGTGGACTGTTAGGGCTGGAGTAAGAAAAAGCACCAAGATGGGCTGTGTGCAGGCTGCATGTCTCAAAGTAACATGCTCTAGAGCCCCTCGTTCCCAAACTCCATTCCGAGAGCAGAGCTTTGCACACCTTTGGTACCATCCTGCAACACCAGGTGGTGACAGGCTGGAATTCTGATCTCTCCAGCCACGGCCTCACCCCTGATGTCTCACCTCTGCAGCAACCAACACACCAGGTCTTTGCCTTGCTTCTTCCCAGGCTTGTCTGAGGGCCAGGAGCCTTTGGGGCCATCAGACCCACAGCATTGCTGTACTGCTCTCCTTTTAGCCATGGCAGAGAGATCGGGGTACTGGAAGCCGGGCTGTCCCCAGTGCTGCTCCTGCCAGCGAGGTCCAAAGCAGCTTCTGATGTTAATGTGGTTGAAGGCGGCAGGTGAGTTGTAAATGCCTTTATATTAAATGACCTCCACATCACTCTCAGCTCAGCAGAAAGCAGAGGAGATGGAAAGCAGCGGGTACACACGGTGCTCGCGCTGGGCAGTGTTGCTATGCTCGCACTGGACACGGAGTGTACACAGATACGCCTACGGCCTCTGGGTTCTCTCATCGGCTTGGCAGATTTTGTTATGATTGTCCGCAAGGACACCATTTCTTCATTTCCCTTTTACTTGCCTCATCTTCCAGTTATTCTTCAATCACAGACACATGTGGCCAGAAGATTTTTTTGCAATTTAGTATTATAAGAGTGTATTTGGGCTCACTAGCATCTGAGAGGCACTTCCACTCCTCTCTTAATCCCACCAAGATATTTGCTCCAGAATATTCTCCACATCTGGTGACAAATGCTCTTTGGGGGCTATGACAAGCAGGAGCCAAGCAGAGAGAAAAGTCCTGCAAGAGTGCAAATGGCCATCATGACCACAAACTGGCCACAGATGAAAGGAACTTCTAGGGCTAGGAATGGCTTAAAGCCCAGGTGATGCCCTACCTGTGAGAGCTGGGGAGCCTGGAAGGAGAAGCACCATGGAGGAAGGTGCCGTTACAGGCTCGATGCTGTGGGGTGGGGTTTGAAGTAGCTCTGATACTTGTCAGCAGCTCTAGCAAGGGCTGCATCTCATTTCTGGGGGGCTAAAACTCATCCTGCCACCAGCTTGTGACCACGAGCCTTAAACTTCTGGTTCCAAAGGCCTAACAGGGCAAAAAAATGCCAACAAGCAGCTGGCCTGAAAGGGGAAAGCAAGATGCGGGGTAGATGTACAGTCTCTGAGCACAAGGTCAACTCAACTGCCTCAACTCCTGGGTGTTTGAGAAGGTGGTGGCTTCTGCAAAGGGGCTCAGGCTGTAAAAGCGGTCGCTGTTGCAACGGCGGCTCTTCTCCTTTCTGCAGGTAAAGACTCGAGCTGGACATGGTGAACCCGGCAGAGGATGGAGAGGGTCTCTGGGGTGGGCTGGCAGTCTCTGCACTGCCTGGACCTGCAGGAACACAGCCATGATGGACAATTACTGTCCTTTCCAATATTGCCATCTAGAGGAACCAGCAAGGACAAGAGCTCCTTGCAGGCCACAATGAGATAAGGAATAAGAAACAAAAGCTTGGGTTTTTTTAAATCTTACCTCACATAGAATCACAGAATGGTTTGGGTTGGAAGAGACCTCAAAGATCATCCAGTGCCACCCCCTGCCCTGGGCAGGGACACCTCCCAAGCCCCGTCCAGCCTGGCCTTGAACCCCTCCAGGGATGGGGCAGCCACAGCTTCTCTGGGCAACCTGGGCCAGGGGCTCACCGCCCTCACAGCCAAGAATTTCTTCCTCGGATCTCATCTAAAACTACACAAGTAGTTCCTCAGCATCACATGGAGATGGAGAGCCAAGTTTGCAGGACTATCTGTGCCTGGGGCATGAGAATACAGGATTGCTCTAAAAACAGCCCTGTGATTTCTTTGAGGCTGTAGATACCCGGCGTTGGCCCATTTCCCGTGCTTTTCTGATCCCCATGTGAACATGGCCAGGTGGTACGATAGCTTGACTGAAAGCTGTCCCTCATCAGCTCAAATTGGACTGAACTAGTAAAACCAGGGCTATTCAGACTCTAAGCACCTATCTGTGGTGCAAGTCCCCCTCCCCAGCCTATACAGGGATCACAGAACGGTTTGGGTTGGAAGGGACCTTAAAGATCATCTAGTCCCACCCCCCTGCCCTGGGCAGGGACACCTCGCACTAGACCAAGTTACTCAAAGCCCTATCTAATCCGGGTCAACCTGGATCTGCCTCGTCCCTTCTTCCAGTGCCTCTGAACAGCATCTACCCAAAATCTTTTTGCATCCCTGCCTGCGGCCGCCTGCGTTGGGGATGGTGGGTGCACACCAGCTGGTCCCACCTACATTTTGGGCACTGGAGATAGCGCTCACCAATGGTGAGCCCAAGGGCCTGAATCACCCCTTATTTCAACAAAACAACTCATTTGCAAGGGGTGTGCTGCACTTATTTTGAGGGTTTGCAAAGGTAAAGAGCTGCCAAAAGGCCTTTGTTCAATTGCTAAACCACGTCCTTGTTTGGTTTAGTTACATGCCCCAGTATGGCCGGCATGCGTACGGCGGGATTAGCCGGTGTTTATGCTGATTTGTCAGGGTTTCGAGGTGTGAGAGTGCACGGTGGAATTAGCATCATTCCACAGTAAGAAAATAAACACCATTGCCTCCTGTCCCGCTCCTGTGACTTCCAGTAGCACAGGCCACCCATGCCTGGTGTGGCACTGGACAAGCCCTTCTCCCTTGCAGCCTCAGGTACTTTTGTGAGCCACAGCCAGGGTTTTAGCAAAGCCCAGGGGGAGAGATCAGGACTCGCCGCCCCGCACGAGGACCACAGTCCTTTTAGAAAGCAGAACAGACATCCCCTCGGCTGTCTGCTGCTACAGTGGGAGAGAAGGGCGTTTAACTGGGCGTCAGGAGCTACCCTCCCGCGGTGATACAGAGCTACGAAGAATGTATTTTTTTAACGCTCGAAAGCTGAAGGTTGTCTTTTGTAAATCCAAGCCCTCAAAACCAGATTTCTGAAGCTTCTGAGGTGCCCTCTGTATTGAAGGATTGTAAAGCATTTGAACAAACCTCTTCAGCTGCTCCGACAGCACCAAAAAAAAAAAAAAAAAGGTACAGATAGGAGACCTGCCACGAGCCCAACCGCAAATTCAACAAAAACATGGGCCATAAAAGCCCACAGAAGCTCAGGAGCCTCGATTTTGCAAACACCCCGTAGCGATGCCTCTCAGGCAGGTCCACCCACCGCCCCAGGACGAGCGAGCAGTGCTGCCCCAGCTGGAATTTGCTGCTCATGGAAGAGCCTGGGAGCTGCAGCGGCTTTTAGCAGCCATCGGCATCTCCGGGCTCCCCAGAGCCTGTTCCTGCAAGGGAGGACGGTCCCAGGGCTGGGCTGTGTCTCAGGAACAAAGGCAGGAGCGTGGTCCCCAGCCCGGCTGCCCTCCAGCCCCCAGGGCTCAGCATTAGCATCCCTGGCTGCTGCCGTACCCGTGGGCCAAAGGCCATGAACAAACTGGTCCGAGAAGGTCAAGCGGCACATCGTCACTTTGCTACAGATTTATTTCCGTGTGAATTAATGAAACGGTACACACAATTCCAGGAAAAAAAAAAAAAAAAAAAAAAAATTATAGGCCTATATTCCTTCTTTCACAGTACAACGCAAGAGTAAAGGATTTAGTCAGTGTAAACAGAAGGTCCGATACTGATCATCAGCTATCACAGATCAGCTGCACAAACACCACAACTACGGAGTTAATGCCATTACCACACAAATCGACAGTACTAGTACAAATCATAACTTTACCTACAATGCTTTTTCATGTGCAAAAACCATGAAAATTCAATTTACAGAAGAAGGGCACCATCTCTAAGTCTTTGTGGGAGCTGTAAACTGCCCCCTTGGGCCTCTCTTATCTATTTGGCAAAAGGTCTTGGGGCCCGATTCTCCAAGGTACCCTTAGCTTCATCTGCAGCACACAAGCCATCAGGGCTCTGCAGCTGAAAACCAGGCACTCGCGTGTTCTCTGCTGCAGCGGGACAAAGGAAAAAAATCAGCTGAGGATGAATCTGAGTCATTTATTAAATCACTCAACGAATTTCAGCTTAGATTCATTCACTCACCAAGACTATTTATAATAGTCCTGGTTATATTACGTATGGATCAGAAGAGTTCACTGGTAACCCATAAAATCATCATTTGTTAACCTTTTTTTTTGTTCTTTAATGTACTAACTGATCTGTCACCGGTGTCAAAAGCTGAGGCTTATGGTAATGTGTTGGCAAGCTTAAAGAGAGTGGATACATTGAAGTCGAAGGGTGAGAGAAAGAGAGGAATGCTACCGAAGCCACGGTAAAACGTGACGCTGTGGCCACCTCGGCCACATTTGCCCCTCAGCCAGGGATGGCCTGGGAGGGAGGGAGGGAGGGAGCCCTGCGCCGGTGCAGGGACCAGCCGAGGGGACCACGGGCTGTTGGAGGGGAGCAGAACCGTTCTGCACCTCCTGCTGCACCAACGCCAGCTTTGTAAATTGAATTCATAGTCAGGTTATACAGGAAAAAACAAGAGGTAGTTATTTATCATACCTCTTCAAAACGGCAAAACAAACATCAAACAGGATGTAGAAGTGATGCAGTAAACCTAAAGTCAACGGGTACCTACGTTTATTTTTTTTTTCTTTTTTTTTTTTT
>VXBH01000805.1:129780-145126 GCA_013400035.1 Rynchops niger | reverse complement strand
TTTCTGGGCTGCCAGCACACATTGCTCGTGAATGCTGAGCTTCTCATCCACCAACACCCCCAAGTCCTCTTCAGGGCTGCTCTCCATCCATTCTCTGCCCAGCCTGGATTTGTGCTTGTTCCTACATCTCAAAACCAAGGCATTCACACCACCGAGCCTAAGGGAGCCCTCTCCTGCCCAGTGTCTTCTCCAGACATCACCCACAAGAGATTTAGAGTTGATAAAGAAAATTTCCAGGTGCTTGCGGGCAAGAAAGTGCAGATGGGCCACACGGTTGGAGGCAAAAATGCAATAACGTACCAGCAAACATCATCATATGCTGTAAATTTGTTCCAATCTTATTCCTTCTCCCCAAATTCAGCAAAAATGACAGTGGGTAAATATTGGCACCTCTTCCTAAGAAGATAGCAAGCTGTATTTGCACACGTTAAGGAAATTCCTCTTGCCACGTCTCCCACCACATCCCACCTCTGCGCAGAGCGCCAGTTTCTATTGCGTGACGGAAACGTTGGGGAGCCTCAGAAACGCCGGTCCTCTGGATGCAAAGAAAATAACCCAGGTCTGAGTGGTACAGCAGTGTGGGAAGGGCCTCACCGAAGCAAAGCACACATTGCGATTCACCAATAGCACAAATAAACAAGGGAAATGCTAAGAGGACAGGTTAGATGAGCGAGAGGAGAGAAAAAAACACCATTTCCCACTGTACGCTCTCCCCTGCCAGGTCGTTTTTCACCCCAAGAATTATTTGTCCTCTGCGAAGCTCAAGTTATCACAGCTACCACCACCCCTCTGACATTCCCACACTTCACAGCTGGGTTTGAAGCTTTAAGCCAAGTCGCATTCCCAAAGATTATTCAGCAAAATGAAAGCAACAGCAGTTGAGAAGGGGAAAAAAAAACCCAAACCCTAATACTCTTTCTGTTTTCATAGCCTGCGAGATACAAGAATCACCAGCCCCTTCGTATTGCTTTTTATCTTTGAAGCCGTGTCTTTTAATACCAGCACCCAGATGGCAAAAATAATCTTGGAGCCAGTATTCAGCACAGCCCTGAATAATATGGAAAATGCTTCCAGCTTTTATGTTCTTTCCTGAACATCATGAATTTGCATAAGAGACCTATTTCATGATCTCTCTCATGAATGAGCTATTTCATCGGCGAGTTAGCCGGTTCCTACTGAAGAGGCACGGCACAAAATTCCAATCAAACCACCCAAACGGCATTTCCCGGCTCTTCACTCCCTTTACCCCACCGCAGCCCTGCAAAAGCTCAGTGGGGAGATCCAGAGGACCCCGCCGCGAACCCACGCGCCAGCACTGGCAAAGATAACAACATGTTATTTACTGGTATAAACCTGCTTTGTTGCAAAGGGTGAAAATAATTCTGCACATCTGAACTGGCTTCCCTGTGATATGAAAAAAAAATTCCTTCAAAATCCTTGTTTTTCCGAGACATACCAGGGCCGATAGCTCGTTTCCGTTAGCATCAGCCTGCAGAAGGGGAAATCCTTTCTCATGACATCATTCAGAGGCATCTACTGTGGCTTTAACAGGGCTATTTGATGGAAAAAAAAAAAAAAAAAAAGCTTTTTGCAGGGTCAAACAAAAGGAATAGCAGAGAAAAGAGGAAATAAACGGCTACAGCAGGCTGTCCCCGCTTGCAAAGCCACCCCTGGTGCCACGCGACAAAGCCCAGTGCTTCGGCACCACGTTCACGTCGAACGCCGAGTCCCCGCAGCAGCTAAACCGAATGCCCAAGAAACAAGACAAGACAAGGGAAAAAACCAAAGAGAAAAGCTGGGAAAAGGATCTCCATCTTCTTAAAATAACCAGCAAAAAGACTACTACACGGGAGAAATCCCCTTTTTCCCCCTCTTGAAAATACAGCTAGACTGACTGAAAAAAGCCCCACGCATTTGAATGAGACACACAACTTAGGCATGAGGCACCTCTCCCTTTCTTTTCTTGTTTTATAAAACGGGCTCCAAAGGATACGAAAGCCCCCACCACGAAGGTAGGGTTAAAGACGTGGTTCTGGAAGGTGAACAGGGCAAGTCCCATGTAGGAGAAGATGAAGTTTTCTGCCAAGAAATTCAGAAGCTCAAACAACTGAAAGAGAAAACCAAATTAAAAGCGAATTAGACATAACATAGATTTAACAAGAAAAACGTGTCAGCCCATCCATCACGCAATACATGCTTCTGCAGAAGCAGCCCTAGGAAAATCCATCTGTAGAAAGACAGATGCACCTAATTCTGGCGAGAGGGAAGGGAAAAAATATTCCACTTGAAATCCAGAGAAGCGGAAGGGGGCTGAGGAGCTCTCACCTGCTTCGTTCTGTGCTGGGACTCTGTAGATAAGTTGTTATAGGTATAATGGGCCTGCGTGATCCCACAGAAGAGCACGGCCACCACACCTGGGGAGCAGAGCATCACGTTAGACTCCTGGTCATGAAAAGGGAGCCGAGCTACACCCCAGTAGAGCAGGGGACTTCATGCAATAACCCCAGAACCCGGAATAATTAAACTTCTGAAAGCAGAGGGACAGCCCCGGCTGCTATCGATACTGGGAGAAGCAAAACTCAAGAGGCCCATCGTCCCTGCCGATCTCCGTCCCAGGCGCAGGGCTGTGCTGCAGCTTGCCTGTAAAGCCACACGCTTCGGCCAGCAGGAACGTGCTCCAGGACATCAGGAAGAACAAGCCGGTCTCCAGCAACGGGAACTCCCGGAGTTTGGTGAACTTGGTGACGTTGCAGATGGTTAAGGACAATTTGGAGAGAAACTGTCAGCGGAGAGGTTATCAAATCCAGTTGCGTATCGCAGCAACACTACATAGCCTGCCCTTAAAAAGGCTACGGTGTTACCTTTCATTAATTTAGGCAAAAAAAATCATGAAACACTGGGTCTGGGTGAAATGCAGCGCAGACAGAAAAGAAGCTGTTATCCAAACACTTGGAAAAACCAACAAAAAGGATATTAAAGCTGTCACAACTCCAGTAGCTGCTCCCATTGCAAAAGATCCACTGAATATCCCCAGGAAGATCCCGATGGACTTGAACATTGCTGTGACATCAAACGTGTGGCTGTTGTCCCCCGCCGGCTGGTATGCGACGATTGAACTGAAAGAGGGAGGAAAAGCACACACAAGAACAAAACACTCCTTAGTCCGGAGGGAGAGGCACCTCCACGGTGCTACTTGAGCTCTGCAAAGTGCTACCACACCTGCCAACACCAGGCCCAAGAAACCAGGGAGACAAAACCCAAGACCCACACTGCAAATTCCCCCGGGATCACAGCACGTGCCGGTGGAGTTTGGGATCCCTTTGGCTCCTGGCCGGCTTTCTGCTGTTCAGCCACCCCTCCGAGGCACGGCTCCGCATTTGCTCCTTCTAGACGTTAGAGAGCATCAGCTCAAAGCCCGTCTTCTTCCATGATCTCCTGCAAATACATTTGCTAGGCACCAGCCCATCATTTATGATGGTATTTTGGGGGTTTGGCATCAGCCCTCAGTAAAGCCAGGCAGTCTGGGATCACAAAGCTTCCAAGCGGGAAGCCTACATTTCTCTGCTGACTCCACAGGGGCGGCTGACGTGAATATCCTCCAGAGAACTGTAAGTTATGCCGTTCTACAGCATTTAACATGCACTACATTGATGTTGCACTGCTCCGAGTTCTCAAGTGGAATATTGCAGGGTAGCAAGGCAAACGGAGCAGTGCTGGTTCACTACAGCAACGCGAGTATCTTCACCCACCGAACTTCAACAGACCTTTGTGACGAGATGCCGCGCTGATGCCATCTCTGAACCTGCTCCCTCCTAACTCCTGAGCCTTGCCTCCGGCATTCCACTGTTTTACTTGGAAAGGCTGAGATCGAGGGGTCCCCTAGCCGTCTCCTAAATCCCATTTTAATATCAACTCCTTACTTCTTACATCACTTTCTTCGATGTAAACTTACCGAAAACATTAACTTTCTAGTTAGCAATCTCTCAGCTGGCTCTGTGAAAACTCTTGGATGTGAACTTTAAACATTTGCTGTCTAACCTCCTGAATTACGCTGGAATGGAAAGTTACTGCCTCGCGCACACATCCTGCAGCTTTCTCCCCTCGCTACACACCAGCATTTTTCTGCAACACAAATGACAATCCTCCCCTTTCCAGCACATCCTGGCTCACTTCCCTTGCTAAACTTCCCTGCTTTTAATAAATTTCATTTTTCTGCATTGTCTTTTACAGTGCGAGCTGCAGATTTCTCCCTGTGATTTAATTTCTTTCATCAATCCCATCCCCTACTTCCTATTCACCAACGTGCTCCTATTCTGGGGTTTGGGGTGTGTTGGTTTTTTTTAATCCAGGCTGGTTTCGTTTCCCTTCCATAACCAACTGTTTGGATTTCTGTTTTGTGTTTTAACCCCTTACAGTTTTCCTTCTGGTTTTGTTTTTAGCGTCGCCAGTAAGATATTATTGCCAGATGCCCTTTGTGTGCTTTATTTCCCCTATCCCTGCCCATGGGACTCCCCAGGGCTTTTAGCCCCTGTGGAAACTCCCTTCGGAAGCAGGTAGAGACCCTGCAGCTGCGTTTCCCCCTCCGCTCACTAACCACAGCCCCAGCACCTCACTGCCCACCGGCTTTCGGTTCTGGGTTCAATTCCTCTTCATCCTGCAACCAGCTCCCTGCCGCCAGGCCCGGCCAGGCCAAGGCAGGAACAGAAAGGTACAGATCCTGCTCCCCAAGCATGGGAATGAACACTCGTCCAGGACCAAAAGCAGGGAGGAGAGGAGCCTCGGGGTCACCAAGCTCCTGGTAGAAACCACGGAGGACTCCCAGCCCCTGGCAGCACCAGCCCTGGCTCCTCATCCTCCCCCGGCACAGGGACAATGCCCAGATTCACAGAATCACACAACTGTAGGGGTGGGAAGGGACCTCTGGAGATCACCCAGTCCCACCCTCTGCCAGAGCAGGGTCACCCACAGCAGGTGGCACAGGAACGTGTCCAGGCGGGTTTGGGATGTCTCCAGAGACGGAGACTCCCCCACCTCTCTGGGCAGCCTGTGCCAGGGCCCTGCCACCCTCAAGGGAAAGAAGTATTTCCTCACATGGAGATGGAACTTTCTGTGTTCCAGTTTGTGCCCATTGCCCCTTGTCCTGTCGCTGGCCACCACTGAGAAGAGCCTGGCCCCATCCTCCTGACACCCACCCACTAGATATTGCTCAGCACTGATGAGATCNACCTGCTGGCCACGCTCTTCTTAATGCACACCAGGAGACCAGTGTCCTTCTTGTCCACAAGGGCACATTGCTGGCTCATGGGCAACTTGTGGTCCACCAGGACTCCCAGGTCTCTCTCTGCAGAGCTGCTCTCCAGCAGGTCACCCCCAACCTGTACCAGTGTATGGGGTTATTACTCCTGAGGTGCAAGACCATTGGCAAGGAGCTGACAGCACTTCCCGGGACAACCAACAGAGCCACATACTCAGCCGGCCATGGCTGGAGCCCCTCTTCGGCCTGGGGACAAGGCAGCACCCGTCACTAGCCGCCACCCACCCATCAACAGAGCCCAGCCTCACAGAAACCCGCCAGTTCCTCATCTTCCCAACTACTTCTCCTAACTGGGGAGCAGGTCTTCTGCTTGTGGGAGCAGAACCGTCCCCGCGGGGTTCCCCCACTTACGCCTCTGCTGTGAAACAGGCACATGCCAAACCAAATTTAAAAAAGGGAAACGACGAGTAGGAGCTCTAGGCTGCTCTCGGAGGAGCTCTCCTCCCTGGAGCAAGAGGCCCTCATCTCCTCCTTGCACCCAAGATGTGTCTGTGTCCAGGTGACTCGAGGCTGTCCCCGACATACCTGCACCAACCGGTACCCGCCGTGCTGACCGGGGCTGCCTCATGCTGCTTACGGTCACCATGATATACTTTAAAACAGGTACAGGCCAGCTGCTGAGAAACTCTTGGGAAGTCAGCATGTTGCTGGGCTGGGCTGCACAAATGAACAAGCCTTGCAGCAAAATACCTGCTGACTGCAGCTCAGGGCTGCTGTTTTGGTGCAAATTACCTCATTTTGGGAAGCGGGGGGCGGACTGAACTCAGCGTGTGGAAAGAGGAAGGCAGGAGATCAGAGCAAGAGCTGCGGAGCTGGTACCGAAACAGTGCAAGAGGCAAATGAGCGCGCACGGCGCAGTCACCTACGTGTGCGGAGATCCACCACGAAAGTCATTGCTCTGCTGCTCAACCCACCCACTCCTACCCAGAACCTCCCAGCAGAGGTGGGACCCCGTCTCCTCCCCGCTCAGGATCACTTCTTACACACGACCTGGCTGGGCAGCATTTACTCTCGTACCAGCGGGCGACACCTCCAGCACAAAAGCCAGAGCGAGCCATACAAACAGCTCCAGGAACCTCAACAGAAACATTCACTTCAGTAAACACAACTCACGCGGGTGGCGATACGCAGCTGACAATACGTTACTTGCTGCCTCCACCCCGGTAAAACCCACGCAACCCGCACGCCGGAGTCACAACTATTCCAGAAATATTTTCTGCATTAGTCTTAGCTATACGTTAACCCGTCACCATTGGAGATATTATATATTTCTGAACAAATTCCTGGGATGACAACACAGTGAAAACACAGGTAAAATATGTCCTATGTGCAGAGGACATAAAATACTAAAGAATATAAAACATTCTTTAGAAAGCCAGCAAGTTTCCCATGTGTTTGGTCCAGGGCTGTAAGAAATACCATCTTCTTGACGCGCCGAAAGTGGGGAGAGAAAGGAAACAGCTGCTTTACCAACTATTTCCGCCTAACCAAAAGCAGGTATCTGTGGATGGGAAGGAAGACAGGTAGGAACAAAGCCATCAGCGAGGGGTTTCAGTGGGGTCCTGCGGCTAAAAAGCAGACACAAGGCTTTTCCCATTTCCTTCTGGCTGGGTCAACTGGCCATAAAAGCAAAACAAAACCATCCATCATGCAGGGGGAAGTTGTAAGGACAACCCGCCATCCCAAGCTGTGGTGCGCAATGAGGAGATGCATCAGAAAGTCAGTAGAGCTTCTGGGGACACGTAATATGGAAATCTGCTCTTGCAAACACCGGTGCTCCTATTTTACAGGAGCAAGGCCAAGTGGCTCCCCGCAACGCCTGACATGTAACATACATAACAATTAAAAATAAAAACAGAACACACTTACGAAGACAGCACTATGGCAACGGCATCATTGAGGACGCTTTCGCCAAAGAGAAGGGCATACAGCTCAACATCAACCTGGAGTTCATGGAATATGGCAAGAACAGTCACTGACAAATAGAAAAATAGAGAGACATTCAAAAAGGTGCCGTTATTTTGGTGTAATCAAAGACAAAATGCCCCTTTTTAGAAAGCTGCCTTCCTGCCCGTCTGTGCCACTCTGCTGCGATGGTGCTGGCCACCCCCCATGCTCCCTTCGAGAGTCTTCCTTCTGCCCTTTCGGATTTGGATTTGCTTTATCATTTCCCTCCTCCTTTTGCTAAAACACACCGTGGGCATTAGGACTGTTGAGTTTTTAGTGGGCAGACCTGAGCAAACTCTGCCCTGAGCTTCCTGAGGGTCTGAGCTCGTGGGCTGGACCACGGTACCACGTTGACACGAGCCACGCAGCTTTTGGGATGCCATTAGCTCAGAGTGTCAGGAAGAGCCTTCCTTCACCTGCAGAAGGCCAGGAGGATGTAGGCTTGTCCAGAACAATGGCTGCCTTTTCCTTCCATGCCTGATACTCCAAGAGAAATCCACGGGTTCAACACAGGTTGACACGCTGGAAGTGCCAGCACAGATGTGTTAACATTCCAGACATAACTGGGAAAAGCCAGGCATCGGCTCAACGTGGGGTTTTCTTGCGATTTACAGCCACGTGGCGGAGAACGGAATACCCTCAAGCCCTTCTGCGACCCAGCAGCTCCAAGATAATGAAAACGCAGCAGGTTCTCCGTGTCAGCCTTGCGAAAACATCACAACACCTAAAGCAAGCAAGATGTAACACATGGTGCGTCGTGCACAGCTCCGGCTGAGCTAATTCCAATCAACTTCTGTGAAAGTCCTTCGAAACAGCATTCAGGGACTCATCTGTGCGCGCTGGAGGGGGTTTAGCCCATTGAGGCACCGGGAAATGCTCCATATTTACCTGTGAAATCTTCTCATTCCTACTTCGAAGCCTGAAGAAGGGACACGACACCACCAGCTCATATGCAGCATTTCTAAGCATCGCCTCTACCTACGGTCCTCGCCTGGCCGCTGCCCATCCGCCATCGGATCTACCACATCACCACCACACCTGTGGGGTGCTCCCTGCTTTGCCAACGTGGCCCCCCTCTCGATGTCGACACCCCAGCTAAGCTACGGGGAGGACGCTCAACCTCACAGCCACGCAGGAGCTGCTAAAGGAACCGGTGGCCTGAACGCACACCCACCCGAGACATGCTCAGAGAAGCTGGGACATCATTTTAGCTTTCTTTTTGTTTTTTTTTTTAAGGTTTGTGTTGTTTTTGGCTTTGTTTTTTTTTTCAATAAAAACATCAGCAGTAATAGCCACACCGCCACCTGGCAAATCTTAGGGAAACGTTAAAAATAAATTATTAAAAACTCACAGCGAATGCACGTCTCGCATCTCCACCTGGCAGACAGATGTGGCTACTACCACATTACGCCGCAGGTTATGTTCTGCAGCGTTGTTCTTGCATATATGCACATACGTACAACGCTCCTCATTTTGCCTTTGAAACCAGAAATGACTCATTGTCAAGATGAGCAGGTAAAAGTCCCGAGTCATCTGGAAACGGCCGCTGGAATGGCACTTGTTTCGAAAGGGCAGCAGACTTGGCTTATCCAGGTGTGCGATCTCTCCCTTCCGTGCAAAACTGACCGATATCTGCATTTAAAAAGATCCCCCAAAGCTACTGTAACGTCAGGAGGGGGTTTAATGCTGCCAGCCCCCATGCGGGCTGCAAAGGAAGACATTCGAGCCCTGTTCAGCACAGGGCAGGCAGAAGGAGAGGCCGTTCTGTGGTCCTGTGCTTTCAGGTGAAGCTGGAACGTGCAAGTAAACAGCTACCGTGTAAGAGTAATTGCAAACGACGTGAAATTCAGCGGGACAGAGCGTGCTTTTCGTAATTTTAATTGACAAAGTGCTTCAGCAGACCAAGCTGTCACTACTGTCCTCAGCACTGCTCACTAAAATCAACTTCCAATTAGATTAGCACCTTCCAAAATCCCTCCCAAACGGAAGCAGAAGGAAATCAGCCAAACTAAAACTGTCAGTTGAACCCTCCCCACGTCACGCATCTTGTTCCGTGTCAGCCATTGGCAAAGGACGGCAGAAACACAGTGGACCTGTCCCAAAACCCACCAAAGTCAAGGGAGAGACTGCTGGGACTTCACTGCAAACAAAGATTCGGGAAGCAGAGGTTTGGAAGGCACATCACACGGAACGGGAAGGGAATGAGAAGGCATGGAGACAAATCTAGACCTCTGGGAATGTTGCCAATAAACTCCAAAATTCAGAAAAAGGGAACTTCCAGCGGGTTCAGACTTTCTTCCCCTCTTCCGCACAACTCAAACCGGATCAAACAGGTAAAATGAGGGGGGAAATAACCACCTAACGTACCTGGGTCAGTAGCCGATACGATGGCCCCGAACAGGAGGCAGTCAGTGAAGTAGAAGTCTCCCCCGAGCTGCCCAGTGACTTTCATCAGCGCCACGCAGCCATACATGACAGAGCTGGTGATCAGAAGAGGCAATTACTCATCTCTGCAGTGCCTTAAAAAGACATTCAAATGGGCTCGATTCCCCTGAATTTGCCAAATTAACCCCTGAAGTTATCCAAACGCAGGAACGCTGAAGAACGGATGAGCTGAGGCTGGTGAAACCCCAGGGCCATGGTCTCAAGGGGAGTCTCAAGGACCACGCACACCAAACCACCCGCTGCACCGGACCACAGACACGGCACCGGTGAGGAACCGGGACCGAAACTCCTCCACAAGTGTAACATGACTAAAGAAAAGCAGCAGCCGGGCTCGTGGGGTCTCGCAATCGTTTTTCAGCGTTTCACATTCACACGTTTCAGCGGGATGACCTTGGCCTGACTTTGAAATGGGCCGAAACTTTCTGTGAGCAACAGAAAATGCGGATGCTGAGTTTGCTTGAATCCACCGGACTCCCCCGTGGAAAACACCCTACGCCAGCCGGCGTGCTACTATTCAGAGTGGGAATCATCTAGCTCCCTCTGCGCAGAGGGATAAATAATTTGAAACACAATCTGTGCTCGCTAGGCACCTGCTTCCAGCAAGTAAGGACAGGACACGCGTTTACGATCCTGCCCTCTGCTCCTGCGTCTCACGCTTGCTAGGGCTGTGCTTTCAATAATTTGAAGTTACCGACTGTTTTTTCAAGACAATCTTCAGAGAAGCGTGAAACTTTCCTCGCCGGGTATATTCCGTGTGGGATGCTGAGAAAGCACTACGCAATTAGACGGCAATCGCCCTGCCCACACAGGGAAAGTCTGGACAGTAAACAGCGTTATTTGCCGCTGCTGAGGAGCGGGAGCGGAGAGCCCGTGTGATGTTTCGGGGCTGGGATTCGCGGCCGCAGCTCCAGGCTCAGAGCGCTGCCTCCGAGCACGGTTCAGCCCCCGGGGGAACAACCGGCCCAGCTCCAACCACTCACCCGATCACCAGGCAGGAGATCGCCGTGCCGAGAAAAGCGTACGCTAGGATGGATCCCAAGTTTCTGAAGAAGTGCCTCTAGAAGGAGGGGAAAATAAAACCAACAAAAACAAACCACTGAATTATATTTTGCTAACTATTTATTTCAAGCCTGCACAGGCAGCTCGCACCTAGCTCAGACACCACGAGCCGGACGAGCACGGCAGAACGGTGCCCAGCACAACGGCGTACGCTGCCAGACCAGCAGATTTTAATGCAGCATTAATAAACATGAACATAGCATTTTCTTTAACCCGTGTATTTAATAAGGTGCTGTTCCGAGTCCTGGGAACTGATTTCCTAACCCAGCAGCATTCCTCCTTCCTCCTCCCGCAAGCTAAAGAGGACGATTTTCCCCTCCTTCCAAATCAGCATTTCAGAGAGCTGCTGCTCTCCAAAACCTTCCCACCCTCCTACGTGGTTCCAAAGTAAGGGTGGCTGGAACAGCCCAGCTGACCTCCAAACTCCCCGCGCAAACCCACGCTGGAAACTGTTGAAGTCGCTGACCCTTCCCGGGGCAGAGGGACGGACGAGACCGAGAGGGGCACTCTCAGCCCCGCTTCCTACAATCCCACATCTACTGGGGAAAACCGTACCCAGCTCCGCAGCCCTGGCCTGCTGAGCAAGCATTAAAGCAACTCTCAAGGATTAAAAATGCTCTGGAGGCAGAGGAACTAAAAACGTAGGCGCTGTAAAGGCACGTACCCTTTTCAAGCTGTAGCCTGCATAAAATATAATTGGAGGAAGCAAAATGTTGAAAAATACTTCAGGATCAAAAGTCACCTGTTAAGGGAGAAAAAAAAAAAAAACAAAACCAACCAACAGTTAAATAGTTTGTTAAGACTGTGTGAGACAAAACACAAATAACGTGTCATATAAAACACATGGAGGAAACCCTGTACTCCCGCCAGATGAAATGCCGTCGGGTGAACGCTGAGGATGTGTCTGGGATCTTTTGGAGACAGAGCCCAGAGTCTAAACAGCTCAAATTAAGATCAGCTGAAACTAGAGTTTCATTACATCGCGTTCAACTTAACATTTTAGCGCTGATCACAATCTGACTAAAGTCAAAAAATAAAAAATGAATTAAAGAAAAAAAAAAAAAAAATCACTTAATCCAGCAGATACAGGATCCGTCCCCATGGAGGGAGTGGGGAGCATCGCTCGCCTCTCCAGCCACCGACTCCCTTACCTTCCTCAGCATCTCGTTGTCCTGGACGTTGTTGAGCTCCTGGGCGCTGATTTCCCCCTTCAGGGTGTACTCGTAGTACTTTCCGCTGACGTTCACCAGCAGCGTGGCGGGACTGGTCTGCACTTGGCAGCTCTGCGTCACGTTGTTGACGTCGCTGGGGACGTGGATGCCATAGCGCAGGACCACGCCGACCAGGACCCCTGGGGAAGGACACGTGTGGGTGAGACGAGCCATGGCAAACTCCTGAGATGATCTCTTTGAGCACGGATGCAGCACCCAGCGTGCCAGGACCCTGACCCTCTGCTCAGCTGCTGAGCACAACCACCAACCAAATAACTGCGTGATATTAAACCACCCGTGTCCTCCCATGAGCCATGCAAACCCTCCATGCTCACGTGGACGTGCATGGACACCAGCATACGGACACTAGCACGGGCCATGGACACCAGCCACGGACTGCTCCTGAAGGATTTTAATTACCCAGCAATCAGTCAGACCCTCACTCTAGAGCTGCCGACAGCCAACATCTAGGGCACACTGGTTTTCTTAGGGCGAGGACCCCGGCATTGCTGGCACAGAGCTGGGGACCTGGGCAAGGCTGTTCACACATGCCCAGACTATGCACATTGCACCCAAAAACCTGACGGCATCACGTTTTGCCACTGCAGAAATACGTTAAACTCTTCATTTTTGTAGGGGATCAAAAACAAGCTACCAAATAACCATCATGAACGCTCCGAGGATGCTGAGCATCCTTCGTAAGACGCTGTAGCACCATACAGCCTCCTCCCGCACCGGGGAGCTTTTGCAGCACACAGCAGCGATCCCCATTTCCTAAAAACCATGGAAGTTTCCCAATCCGGGCCGACCACCCGGGTCTGCTGCTCGCCCCCAGCAAGCTCCAGCTCTGCACCACGAGGGCAGCCCTGGCCCCAGCTGCTGCACAGGGGTATCACAGAATCACAGTATCGCGGGGTTCGTTTGCAAGTCAGCAATTTATACGGCACTTTTCACCTGCAGCACGGCTGACGAGCTGCGCTCTGAGGTCTCACATCCAGGCTAACGGCATTCGCGCCATGCTGGCTCCTCCGGCTCCTTCCCACCCGCACAGTGTGCCCAGCGCCCTCCGCTTTTGGACATCTGCAGGCTGGGGAGCAGGGATGGCCCACGAGACACCTCTCCACGTAGCCTTCAGCACAAAAGGGTTTGGAAACTCCTTGATTAAAGCAGCGCTGAGCCGCCACAGAAATGCTGGATCTTAACCCCATCTCCGAACCACACATTTATGCAAAGCTTTCAGACACGTGGGAACTAAACGGAGACCACAGCACTCGGAAGGCTTCTCCATTTGCCTCCCAGGACGCTCCCGCTTCTTGGCTGCTGCCTTAATTAAGATCGTGCTCTGACCTTTCCTGCAGGCAGGGCACAACCCCGACCGAAGGAAATCATAGAATCATAGAACGGTTAGAGTTGGAAGGGACCTTAGAGACCATCCAGTGCCACCCCCTGCCCTGGGCAGGGACACCTCCCACCAGCCCAGGTTGCTCCAAGCCCCGTCCAGCCTGGCCTTGAACCCCTCCAGGGATGGGGCAGCCACAGCTTCTCTGGGCAGCCTGGGCCAGGGGCTCACTGCCCTCACAGCAAAGAATTTCTTCCTGATATCCAATCTAAATCTCCCTTCTTCCAGTTGAAAACCATTCCCCTTCATCCCATGGCTCCCCTCCCTGCTCCAGAGTCCCTCCCCAGCTTTCCTGGAGCCCCTTTAGGGACTGGAAGGAGCTCTGAGGTCTCCCCGGAGCCTCCTCTTCTCCAGGGCTGAACACCCCCATCTCACAGGAGCAGCTCCTGGGCTCTGCCGTGGCCGCGCAGGAGGCCGGGCAGGAGACCAATTCAGCATCTCCTGCAGCCAGTTCCCAATCTGCCACTCCGTTTTTGCCTTCTCTTCCCTTGACAGAAGTTTTCCCGGACGAGATTTGCTCATTTTGCCGATGGCCAGAAGAAAAGCCCCACCTCCCGTCCCCGGGGATGTCATGCAGAGCAGGGCCACCCAAGCACACATCCAGCCCATGAGCAAAGGCAGAAGAATCGGCTGCAGACAGAGACTCACCGCTGCTAACCCATCACACCGGTGACATCTCAGGGAGCAGGCTGCACCCGAAACCCAGTGCCTGCTCTAACCCGGCGCTTCTGCAGCACAGCTGGGCTGCTCTCGCAAAGTTACCCCTGCTTTTAAGCCATGCACAGTCTGCCACGTGCTCACCACACGCTTTGGGCTTTCTCCTGCACTGTTGGCACAGAACCGCCCCGACAGTAGCCGAAAAGGTCCCTGTCGGCAGAAGCAAGCAAGGAGAGCTGCTTCAGGGAACATCACCCAGGTTGGCTTTTGAATAGTTTTTGTTTTTTGTTTTTTTGGTTTTTTTTTAAAAAAAGTTGATTTTAGAGCTTCACGTGGGAGTCAGAAACCTCCAGCAGCTGCCTTTCTTTTCTCAGCTGGAAACACATCCAGCGATCCCTTTAAATGCCCAGGCTCGGCGCCTTGAGATGAGAGGCAGGAGGGACAGAGGTGACATCGCTGCTGGGAATTCAGAGTGATCCTGACTCGCCCGCCTCTCCGCTCTTAATCCCCATCGCAAAGCAGCTGCTCCCGGCCCCACATGCCGAATTCCCACTCTGGCCAAGAAGAGGACAAGGGAAAAGGGATGTATAGCCCCGCAAAGGTCTGGCAAAACCGCTGTGCTCGGGGCTCCAAAAATCAGGCATTTTCTCTTGCCCAGTAACACGCTGCCTGGGTGTCTGCCAGAGCTCTCCGGACCCGGGCGGGAAGAGACACCCAGGTGCGGATACAGATCGGCACAAGGAGATACCACCAGAGGGACTTACAGGGAAAGCACGGCGTGCACTGCTTAAAGCCAACTACGTTTTTTGTTTTAAGATGACCCCACCACCAACCCCTCCTGTCCAACCCTGGACCTCTAATCATCCCTCCCCACCTAACGATGCTCGCTGGAGGCACCTGGGACAAACCTGACTCAGCTGCCAAGTTATTTTTCAGACACCAAACCCAGTCCTGGGCTCAGGCTACCTGGACCAAGCCCAGGGGACCATGTAGGTCCGCCTGGTTCGGACGGTCTCTTAGGAAATGCTTCAGACTCTCTTGGCGCTCGAAGGGCCACCCCAGCAGCAACCCGTGAGCCGCTCCGCCAGTATCGACATGCTTTGGCAGCCAGAAGTTTTACAAAACTGAGCCCTGGGAGGGAGCGGAGCGGAGGGAACCTGACACCAAGGAAGCTGCCAGCCGAGAGCTGCAAGGAGCAGAGAAGCTAAAGGCGAAGCTGGTGAATTAATTGAGTTCTTTTATGCAAAGTGCAAAAGGTTATTTTCATTGCATTCCTCCCAAGTTCATTAAAAAGAACAAAAGCCCACGGGCGTT
>VXBH01000805.1:97315-117243 GCA_013400035.1 Rynchops niger | reverse complement strand
GGGGGGAAAAAAAAAAAAAAAAGCAAACCCAAATATTTAAAAAGGTGATATTTGGAATATCAAACCAATGGTTCATCCTATGCTAGAGGTCCCGGGGAAGCCACAGCCCCCCGGACATCGCAGCCCTGGAGTAACCCTTATGCCATGCCGAGCACCCGGCGCTGGCACGGCCCTCCCTGCCTGGGCTGGTGCTGGATCAACCAGTTTCCCCGGGATTTGCCGGAGGCACACCGTGCTGCAGGAGGACTTCACTTTGGATTTAAAAAAAAAAAAAAAAAAATTCCCCACCCTTCCCCCAGGTATTTCTGCTATATATTGTATCACAGAATGGTTTGGGTTGGAAGGGACCTTAAAGATCATCTCGTTCCAACCCCCTGCCCTGGGCAGGGACACCTCCCACCAGCCCAGGTTGCTCCAAGCCCCGTCCAGCCTGGCCTTGAACCCCTCCAGGGATGGGGCAGCCACAGCTTCTCTGGGCAACCGGGGCCAGGGGCTCACCCCCCTCACAGCCAAGAATTTCTTCCTGATACCTCACCTAAATCCCCCTCTTCCAGCCTGAAGCCGTTACCCCTCATCCTATCACTACATGCCCTTGTAAATAGTCCCTCCCCAGCTTTCCTGTAGCCCCTTCAGACACTGGAAAGCTGCTCTAAGGTCTCCCCATTCAGGGCCAGCCACCCAAGGCCAGCGCTGATGTCCTCCAAGCCCCGGTGTCCCCTGTCCCCGGGAGGACTCCGCGACAGCGCAGGACGCAGAAGAGCTCCTGGCGCACACAGCAAATGCTGAAGCAGCGATTTATTCCCCGGTCCTGGACGCAGACTTGCACAAAACAAGACACTTGCATCAAGAAGCAGTTTTGGAGGAGCCAGTTCGGCAGGAGCTCCAAGGAGCAGCTCGTTTCCCCACGTCCACACGAAGCTGTCACTCCCCGGGACATTCCGGAGCCTCCAGGGCACCGGCAGGCCTGGGCTCAGCCCCGGGGAGGACAACCCCACCACAAGGCACCACCTCCCCAGCACAATGCGAAGCACACGGAGGAGAGAGAAGGGGCCCCATGACCCCCTCTTCTTCTCCAAGCCCACCACGCTGCTTCTGGTCTGCAGCCTCTCATCACGGACAGATGGGCCCAGGGACCAAGGTGAGAGCGGTGCCATTTCAACATCAAAGTTGCCACCGTCACCGCGAAGCGGAAGCCGGCTGCGACTTCAATACCCGTTTGGATACAGCAGCTTCAGATCACAAAGGAAAAGCCACAGCAGAGCGAGACCCATGTTCACCTCACGTGGGAGGGACCCACATATCCCATGGGGTGCAAGAGGCTGGTTCACAAACCCAGGTCTGCTGCAGGTACGGCTTTGGGTTGGCCAGGGCTGGCAGGAGGGGACAATCTCTGGAAGGGACAGGCGGAGATGTCTCCTGACTCGGCATTATGCGAACAGCGGTGAGGGGAGGTCTGCAAGGCCCTCTCCTCTCTGTCCTCGCTTCTCACACCTCACGGGTAACCGCAGAGCTTGAGAGGGCCAGAAACGGGGCTCAAACCCGTTCTGGGGAGGAGAGCACTGGGACAGCGAGTCACGTCAGATGTGGTGCCAGGACGAGCAGAGCAGACGGCCATCACGGCCCCGCGACACCCCGCTCGCAGGGCGCCGACGCTGGCTGCGCGCCAAGCACCTGCGATGGCATCCCCAAAGTCACCGCCTCCACCTGAGAGGGTCCCCATCGGCATGTCTGTGCTCGGGGATGAACACAGCAAGGTTTTCGTTGCCATTTTCAACCTCTTACTGGTCCCCTATCACGAGGAGAGCAGTCCCTCTCGTTTCCGTGCTTTCACGGCCCCTTCTCACCCCAGCAGAGCGGGCAGGCCGAGCCCAGGGGTGCCACGCAGACCTGGGGAAGGAGACCCTGCTCTGCTCCCACCTGCAGGAGCGCAGCGTTTGGCCACCTGGAACCCAGACCACAACCCAGCTTTCAGCTGCCCGGCGAGGTCAGAGCCCCCTCGGGGTCCTGCCGCGTGCGCTTCTGGAAAGAGCCACCACTCAACCAGCCATTGCTCAACCTCTTTTCCAGCAACAGTTCCCCACCACGGCCCGGGCCGTGACTCGCCGCCAACCGTCTCTCCCCAGGGCAGCCCAGGGCCAGCTGCCCGCAGCCCGTCTCACCCGGTTTCACCTGCTGCAAGCCGCAGGGATGGCCACGGCCGGGCCAGCATCCTCCTTCCCGGCATGTCTCCCAGCACGCTGAGCCCCGGCATGCCCTGCCCGCAGCCGCCTCCCGGCGAGCCCAGCGCTGCAAGCGCCACACATTCCTACTCCCCTGTTCCAACAACGCTCCTGCAGAGGCATCTGCTGAACGCAACGCACTTACAACAGCCTCTTCCAGAGCTCGTCAGTCCCCCCTTTCCACTAACAATAATTTTGGATAGCAGTGTCTATGCTCCGCCTGCTTCTCGTTGGCAGAGGGAGAAGCCCTGAATGCGGGGATGCCGGAGGAATTTAAAAATACGCTTTTATACAGCTGAGAAAGAAAAGGTGCCGGAGTAGCTCAGGTCAGAAGCCAGAACCCGACTTTAAAGAGGAGGCAGTAACACCACAAGCAACCTACGGGCTTGGGCGACTTCTCTACAGCCTTCCCAGCTCCCTTTTTCCAAGCTCCAGCTTTTTTCCAACCCCAGAAGCACGCTTCCAGCAAACGGCCACCTCTGTCCTTCCAGCTCCCCCCCGTGCCAGAGCCAGGCCGGCAGCTCGGAGAGCGCAGGGAGGAGCCCCCCGACATGCACGAGAGCTGCCAGCGTGTTGTTTTGCGGTGGGGTTTTCAACACCAGGGAAATAATTCCGTGTACAAGACCAAATTAGGGCATAGATTTTATAATCATCTTTGCTTGTGCCACACTATGCGACCTTGGGTAAGTCCCTCCATCCATCTTTAAAGACTCTCTCAGAGGAGTGCCGCAAGACTTTAATTAGCAGCCCTAAAAGTACTCGAGATGGTTATTTTGGAAGAGAGACAAACTAACTGCGGATGAATTGGAACAACCTTATTTTCAAATTCTGCAAGCAACTGGGATCCAGACTGCTCTCAGATCAGTCACTTCAACAACATAATCAAAGTTAAATGTGCCAGCTGTGCATGAAGGATTTTAATACGCTGCACGGCCTGGAAAATAGCTCAAAGAACCAGCGTTATTTTTCCACGGCTGGGATGCCACTGTAGAGCAGCTGCATTATAATCATCTGCAATCGGCAAAATGCCTTTTTTTTTTTTTTTTTTAAATAATTTTTTAGTCATAGGGAAGAGCACTCATTTTTATTTTTGTCCTACTTAGGAAAGCAGCCTTGAAGCCTGAGATTCCCACTACCAAGAGATCAGGCAACGACCACAGCAGCACAGATTGATCACAACACCTGAAACTGTTGACGATCAAACCCCAGTTACACTGACAGCTTTAAAAACTTGTGCCCACACAGTAACTGCTCACACCACCACCACCTCAAGAAACACTACGTGCGTTTCCACAAACCCAGCTACCATCCAGTTCCAGTTGCCTATCGTCACGTACCCAAGACCTGCGACTGCTCCAGAGCTGAGTCCCTCCCCGGGGACAACCTGAGCGCAGCCCAGTGTCCTTCTCTGCAAGGGCCACCTCTGCACAAGCAGACGGGGCACCGCCGCAAGACAAAGCAAGAGAGGAAGTCTTCCCACTCCAGCTTTTACAAAAGGCTGAATCCCTCTTTGATATAGAGTCACAGAATGGTTTGGGTTGGAAGGGACCTTAAAGCCCATCCGGTGCCACCCCCTGCCCTGGACAGGGACACCTCCCACCAGCCCAGGTTGCTCCAAGCCCCGTCCAGCCTGGCCTTGAACCCCTCCGGTGATGGGGCATCTAACACCGCTTCGGGCATCCTGCACCAGTGTCTTACCGCCATTGCATCACATGCAATACTCGACACATTAAAATATGTACACACTTTGGGAAAAAAAAAAACCAAACATCAAGAAAACAGGCTGACCACACAAATAAAGCTTTGCTCTTCTACCTACCAAAATGCTTTATAAACCCCTCCTCCCATTTCACTGCTCTGCGAGGTTGTATTTCACAAATGGCCCCACACCGTGAGGACGCTTCGCAAATAGCTGTCTGTCCCTCCTACCAGCTGCTGAGCGGAACACCGGGATACAGCAAATTGCCAGAGATTCCCCATGTTTTAAGGGACATGGTGCCAGACTGCTTGCATTAGAGGAGTGACAGTGATTGAGCTGACAGCAAGCATATACACAGGCCAAAGATCCAGATACTTCCACTGCCGTTGGAGCTGATCCAGGAGCAGAAAACAGGCGTGAAAGTCCCGTTGCAGATGTGGAGATGAAACTTCCCCAAGCTCTCAAAAAACCCCAAATAAATCTCCAGCAAAAATCGGATCGGGGGTTTCCATTCCACCGCCTTTCCCAGGCCAAACTACTCCTTTGCACTTCACCATAAATTCTTCATAAGAGCTTCAGCCCAGGCTCAAAAAGTTAAAAAACGCAGCTCCTTTGACAGCTCCCCAACTCACGGTAAAGGGGGATTTTGTTTTCTTTACACGGTATCAGCGGTCACCATTCCTCGGGGAAAGCGTACACAGCTATGTTCTATCTACCGCGTATGAAAATACCCTCCAGGGAGCGTAGCACAAGGCTGTACCAACAGTTTAACTCCCTCCTTGGTGCGTTCTTCTTCTGAACTCTGAATAATCTGCCCCTGGTTACGAGATTTGCACTCCTAGCCCTGAGAAGCAGCTCACAAACTTTTAAAACGAAGGCTCTGAAGTCCAACAGATGAAGTTGAGCTTTCATAGCAAGCAGCAGCTGCTCTTCCTACCAACTCTACCCATAGACTCTACCCGTGCTCCTGGCTTGACGGGCAACAACAGGGTTCCAGAAAACTGCCACGCTGCTTTAGCCAGGACGGAGAGACAGTCAAAAACACTGACAACGCAGAATGACGGAAGAAAAAACCACCAAGGCTAAAGCCAAGAGTCTGCTTTCAAGGACAGAACAACACGCCAGGTTGCAGCTGAACTGGAATGGAGAAAATCAGACAGACCCAGCCTTTTCGGTTTGGGCTTCCCTCCCTGAAATGACAGCCTAAATAAGGCAGACAAAAACTGATGGGACGATTCAGATTTAGAAGTGCAGTTTAACTGTAATTCCTGCAGACCACAAGATTTTTGCTAAATCCCAAGGTGTTATTTTTCTCCAGTTTCTTCCTTTTCCACTTAAGACAGACTTCAGCTTGTTTTTGCAGACCTGAAAGCAGCAGCTCCTTTTAAATCCAGTGACTAACATCCTTCCTCCAGATCTCCGCCAAACCTCCCTTCTGCCAGATCTGAAGTGTCTTCAGCCTTGTTTTCAGCTTAACTGGGTTGTTTATTCTTCAAGAAAAGCACTCTAGAGTTCATTTGCTAAAAGTGTGATGTTGCCGTGTTGCTGGTATGAAACACTATAGTTTAGCTTTTATAGTTTTTTTTAATAGTTTCTTTCTCTCGGCCAATGCATTTCCACTCGTATTTTTCCATCAGAAGCTTCTTCGTAGATATTAAAAAACAGAACAAAAGGAAATACACTCAATACCCTACACTGCTGCCATTTCAGCCAGTTTAGATGCAGAACCTGGAGCAAATCACCAAAAGAAAATCAGGAAAAAAAAATCCAGGTGGAGTTTTTCTTGGTTTTTGTACTTTCCTGTAAAGGGAGTTATACAATTGCTTGACCACTGTGAAGTCAAGCCTAGCACAGTAACAGCCTCTGAGGCTTGTATTTTGGAAGACGGCGATCCTTTTCTGATGCTGGTTAAGCATGGGCAAGAATACACTTGCCCATCATAGATGCACTGCGCACGCGGAGTGGGAACCGCAGCACCTACCTGACATCTGCCACCAGCAACGGGGCTGGGAGCTGTGTGGCTATGGGCTCTTTTAGGGAAGAGGAAAACTCCTTGGGGTTCGCAAAGGAACAACAATAAAAATCAAGAAACCGAGCAATGAGGATACCTAGTTACGAGAGGGGCAGGAAAGGGAAGCAGCAGAATACATATAGGTATCCAGACTCTGAAGTACCACGCAGCCCTTCTACTCACATCAGGAAGATAAGCGCTTAATTTGTTAATTCAGATTGTTCAACAACGCTCCTTATAGGAAACACAGCGAGCTGTATTACTTTTCCCCCACTTCCTAACATTCCAGTTTAACAGCTTTCCAGACCCCTTCCCCTCATCCTGGGGTGTTTGTGGCCCCGCGCTGTGTCCCGAACCCTTGCTGAGAACACTCCTGTTGCGCAGAGGCTCATCTGTGGCACAGACTGGACACGCTCGCAGTAAGGCAGCTGTTGGGGTCATGGTCTCTACTTCGAAAAGGCAGGGCTTGACATTAGTGCAGCCTCTCCCGGCTGGCCTGGTCACACACCGAAGTGAAACGCACCATTCCCAGCTTGTGGCTTCTTCAGCGCCTGTTCCACCCCCATCCAGCATGGCTGTTTGTCTAACGACCAGTTCCCTGTGTTCACGCAGTCATGGCGCATTTACTGCTTCCTAAGCAAGCAACGTTCATTTCGTGCTCCGTTTGGGAGGCAGGGCTGTGCGCGCTTCGATGGAGTGTTGTCGCTCCGTTTTCTTCATCTCTGCACTGAGGCCACCCATGAGGATGGCACACCTTCCTTCCTTCTTATGAAGGCTCACCGCAACATTTCTTCCCCTCCAATATTCTGATCCAAGTTCCATTTATTCAGGTAAGGGAAAATTGTCACTGCTTGGACTCAAATGGACTATTTTATCTTTTCTGTGCGTTTTCTGAGGTGTAAGATTGCAAACAAGTGAATGAGAGTCATCAGCTTCCTGTAGTTAATTTGGCAGCCAACTGCATCACACCAGAAGAGCTGGTTTACATACTAACAAGGTCACTAGTTAAACACTCGGACCCCGCTCAGACACATTATCATCAAGTGAGTGTCTCTGGAACCAGGAAAGAAAATTAAATGACCATTAACTAGACAGAAGAGAGCTGTCTCCTCTTACCACCTGCAATTTCAAAAATAGAGTATTACATGCAACTCGATGCTTGCAACCAGGCCATTTTAAACAAGGTATGCACAGTATATCTGACCTTCTGTAAATAAATTCCCTTTTAAGAGTCCATCATTAGGCATGGGAGGTCTATCTCGGTGACATAACAGCTTTCACGTAATGATTACGAAGGATTAAATCCCTCCTTTGTATCATTCCAAGGTATTTCTGTGATTTTCTTTTAAATATTCAACTGTACAGATGAATAAAATTTACTTCCAAGAGAAGAATTAGGACACATTTATAGTAACGCCTTTCCCCATGTCACTTCATTCATATAACACTGTGACAGAGATTTGCTCTTGCTGGATTTTATTTCCGTCTTGAATTTCACTGGGGTAATTCCAATGGTCGAATTGCATCTTCCAGAAAGACAAGGCCACTGCTTCAGAGCGGATGGAAAAGATGTCTCACAGGCTGGCTGGTATTAAAAATACCAGCAGGAACAGCGAAGTAAAGGCTCACCAGCTAAAATCTGTCTTCCTGCCTCTCACGTACCAGCCAGTCAACCGGAATCCCCAGGATATTGGCAGTACAAGGTAAAGAGCTACTTAACACGAGCACAACTGCAGCCTGTCTTTAAAAGTAAGCTGTTAGAGGATCAGAGGATGTTATGTGCGAACAACTGACAATACACAATTATCAGAAGAGCCACTTGCTACTGGCACGTTATTGGTACTGCTTTAAAGGAAAAAAAATAATTACATGCAGGTGCTTCCGTCTTCTTTGTACATTCTGTGATACAGAAAATTACCTTTGGACCAAAGGGTAAGAGGAACAGAGGAGAGGCTACCAGCACAGGTAACCGGGGATTTGATAAACTGGAACTTAGTGCCTTTAATATGGGGTAAAAATGTGCCCCCTGTGCAGCTGAGCTGAGTGATGGGGCAGGTGCTCCAGGATACAAACACATTCTGCAACTCTAACCGCAAGCTGTGTTTGAGGGCGTGCGGATCAGGTTCAGCTGCAGTACAGCTACACTACTTGCTGCTTTTACAAAAATACTGGCAGTCTGTTGGTAACAGACAATCAGAGGAACTCGGTGCTGCCCGCTACAGACTCCTCAGATTTGCACTTATTAAAAATTAATAAAATGGTTTATTTTATATATACATATGTTCCAAAAAATTTATACAGTTAAAATATCAAATTAGTGATCTGGTAACAATACTGTTCAAAATAATCTCTTTTGTATGAACATTAAAATACACGTTTTTAAAAGCGTTTCCTTTTAGTGCTTCCAAAGCACAGCGTGTGCCAAGGCCACCTGAAGAATCTCCGTCCTCCTCACAGGATGAAAGAGAACTGAAGTCGGGGACCTGGGAAGCCTCAGGTGCACTTTCATAATGTCTGCAGACAAAACAGAAGAGAGTCTGAGGTAGATTGTTTAGTGACCATCGGGTGGTAACAGTCACAGGGCTGTCTTTAGCTTTCATTAACACAATAGCAGTTTCTTTACTCTCAATCTACACTGAATCTCAAGTTTAAAGGCATGGCTAGCAGTTCTTGGGAACAAGACCCTTGTCTCTGTGGTGGCAACATGCAATTTTACCAGTGCAGGTGTTTCTGGGAAGGTTTTTTTTTTTTGGGAACACACGGGCTCTCTCCACGATGCAGACAGTGTGTGCATTTGACAGTGCCCCATTTTAGTGCAACCTGCTGCCTATAGCACGTAAGTGTCTAATGACAGCGTTCAAATGAGTAAATTCTCATCACCTGCAGGAGGGGCAGCAGTGATTATTTTCTTCAGCCTGTTGAGCAAATAGCACCCTCCACAGGAAAAAGCCACACCTTTCATAGCAAATCCTTAAGGTTATAGCCCAGCTTCTGCCGATAGAGGTTCTTAAAGTTAAAGCTCCACTGCTTCTTCTCAGACTGTGACAGTAAAATCACTTGACTGCCAAGATGGTGAGGGCAGCAGCTACATCCTCTTCCACTCTTCTGCGGCACAGCAAACTCATTCCTGGTCCATATTCGTCTGGCCGGTTCATTATTATCTACTGTTGACATGATTAACTCTGTTGGGTAGGCTGTTCAACTCTAGTTCCTCTAGTATTCTCTCTAAGTGTTGTATTAAGACCCGTTTTTTAAACCTAAGGAAGAGAGGGAGAGCAATTTAGACTCTTTTCTTCCAAAAATACAACCCAAGGCTATTCAGCCATGACAAACCATATTACCAGAGGCTCTCTATTTCCAGTATTACCAGAGGCTCTCTATTTCCAGTAGGGAAGAGCTTGCTTTATTTCTGGTATTAGAACAGCCAGAAAATGTAGTTTAGTACAGCCACCCTACCCCAACCCACTCAAATTTTGTGTCAGTCTTCAATAACGACCCACGTCTCTATTTTACATTTAAACTTCAAGTAAAGACCACTTACTGCATAAAAAAATAATGGATTGACCACTAAAACAACTATAATAATTGAAACACGTCAAAAAGGAAAACAGCAAATACTAGTACTGGAAAAGTTTATGATTTACTATAATGATCTAAATTAACATTTAATTTATGGGTGAGCCATTTATAACCATACAAACCTTGCTGCTTCCTTGATAGCAAATTCAATGAAATACTTCTGAATTTCCATAGGTCCTTGCACCTCCTCAAGAAGAGTGAAAATTTTTTCGTAATCTAAAAAAAAAAATATTAAAATTCAACCATATATTAAAAATAAATATTGCAAATGTGTTTTCAACTAAGTTTAACAGCCAAAAGAAAAAGCAAAGCCCAGTTTTACGCTTCTGTGTACAGCAATACATGTACGGCAAGAAAAAAAAAAAATCGCATTCGCTTTATGCACAGAAAGCAGGTGATACCAATAATCTGAAAAGTGATACTGATGGTCTGGTATTTGAATGTGGCACCAAAGAATTAGGTTCTCTTTAAGAGCAGCAACTAGAAACAGCTGTCCTCAGAAAATGCAGGGTAGGTAGAGAAGCCTCATACCTCCACCACCACAGTGCCACCATTAGCAGTTAATACGCACACAGGGCCACCAAGCCCTGTTTAACCTAGAGCTGTTCATTTCTGAAAGCAGAGGTTAGGATCAGTTCTCTTAGAAAGATTAATTTTTAGCGTGGGCACAATTAATATGACTATCTTACTGATACCAAGTAAATATACCCACTGTGAAAGAACGAACTGGACACATTATATTAGAAACAAAAAATAGCACTGTTTCAATATTTGCTGTAGTTGAACCCGGTGTGGAGATATTTATGGTGCTGTGACTAAGAGCCTGCTCAGAGCGATGCAGCAGGCACAGAGAGGACAGACGGTCACAACTGTGAATATATGTACATATTTAACCCACTACTATTTCTCCTCTTTCTTTGATGACTGCCTGAACTCTGCAGCAAGACAGGTGACTCATACTGAATGTAGTACTGTTTTACTCTACATCACCATTTACCAGACACGAATTTGGTGTACGATTAGATGAGTCCACTTGGCCAAACAGGAAGCAAAGACATACCCATTTAGGAAGTTTTAAAACATCTTAAAAATAAAACACAGATGCAGCATAAAAACGGCTTCATCTCTTAACAGCCTCAGGCTGCCACGATGACTATGTGCCTCAACAAAATATTAAGTTTTGGGAAAGCAATGCAAGATCAGAAAGACTTAAAGAGTTAAGACTACTCCATTTACTACTAACTGGCACTTGACAATGCATTTGAAAAAGCATTCAATAGTTTTATTTGTAGACATAATTAGTTCAGACACAGACCACATTAGGGACATCTGCCATTCAAGAAAAAACAGATTATGCCTATGGCAAATCCCACAGCACATATGTTAGTTGGAGTTTCAGGTTAGTGTTTTGGTTTTGATCCTGTATACAAGCACAGGCAAAACACGTGACAAAAGCTGAGGCGGCAAGTTACTTTTCCTCACAACGTTATAATTTTGGGGGGTTAATCAAACCTTAGAGGAAAAAAGGAGATAATTTTTAGTATTCAGTTCTTAAGAGAGTTTGACAACAGTGTTTCATCGCTAGCCACATCACCAAATGATATTTAGTGTTCATATCACCAAATGAAAAAATTATCACTTCGCTATTAACTGTTAAAATTCCCTTTCAAACATATTCCAAGATGCACCTTTGTAGCTACATATGCCTTTGCCCTCCAAAGGAAGTTCTGATGGACTCAAAGAGGTACACTAGGCATTCACAAGAGCAGGGCAGCACGAGCCCAAGTCTATCCAGTATCATTAGATCGTTGGTAACACCTTCGTAGAGCTACACAAACAAAACCTCTGAAAGGTGCTGTCACAGGGTACCTCTTAGAGCAGTTAACTTACCTTCAAGGGCCAACAAGGTCACTTGGCACTCAGCTTCCCAAACACTGCTGTCTAAACTTTAACTCACCTGCCCAGCATGTAAGAATTTTCTTCCTTTTTGTCCCTCCATTGTTCATATGCACACAATCAGAAATTATCCAAAAATCTAAAGTTGTATGTGTACTGAAAATAGCTCCTTGTTTCAAGAAAAAGTCTTGTCCCTAGCACCATGTATAATATACTAATAAAAAAACCCCCAGCAAACTAAAACCCAACACAACTTACTTCTTCCAGGTTTGCGAACCTCTTTCATCACTTTAATTTTGATGTCAGCATTGCTTCCCTCCAACATCATAGGTGTTATTTTAAATGAATTTGGCACAGATTCGGAAGTAGACTCCATCGCTCGTTTTTGGTCATCTCCAGTCACACTGTAATTTAGAGGCCCTCGAACAAGCGCGTTGGTACCAGCTTTATGATCCAATCCATCTTCACTTAAACAATTGAATTCAACAGGTAGAGAGTCCAAGTCATTGGGTAACATTTCATCCTCTCCCATAGCAGCTGGAACTGACGGAGCCATTTGCACAGGTAAGCCATCAATTTGCTTCTCCAGTGACTGACAATTTTCTGCTTTCTTCTCTTCATTGCCATCTTGGACAACACTGTTATTGGCATCTACAAATTAAAAATATGTATCTTACTAGTGAATAACTGCAGTATCAAAAAACCAAAAGGAAATAGTTCCATATCCTTTCTTGTTTGAAGTACTGTGTAGTGATGTCACAGTGCTAAACAACTCTCCAAGACTTTTATTCAGCCTTTGATGTAACTAAGGGAATATTTCCCTGTAGACCGTTGCCATCTTGTGTCACTATCGTGAAGTCACCATTCTCTGTATTCCTATTGCAGTGTTATGACTTCGAAGTAAACTAATGTTTTTCTTCCTTCCCCCAATTCCAGCTAACAGCATTTTCCTATGACTCAGTTTGCTGCAACAGGTGGGCAAGAAAATCAGTATTTGTGGGAAATGAAAACATAACCATATTTTCATTTTCCTTCCCCACCACGGAATACACAAATGAGAAATAAAAGCTGATCTGAAATCCTTGCCAACTCCAAACCACTTTGGAGAAAGGTTTCAGTATTTTTTCATTTTTTTTTTTAAACAGTTAATCAAAGTTATTTTTTATTCCAGACTTCATTGGCTATAACAGCAGACTGTTTACCCAGGCCAAAAAAAGAAACTCAGCCCTAATTAACACTAAAGCTGTGTACATATCAGTACATGCTGATATACCGTCTTGAATCAACTCAGAAAGCACACAGAGAGTTGGGACCACGCGGCGTGCTGTGCAACAACTCAACATACCTTTATTTGCTGGGAGGCCTTTGAGGTTCAGATACGACGGGGATCCAGAAGCTGAGGGTGGCCCTTTCCCACCAACATGATTCGTTACGACGGGTGGTGACTGTGGCCGTCTCAACAGCGGTGACATGCTACGCCTTCTCTTTAGTGACGCTGGAGTATTGGGCTCTCCAGGACGCTTTATCTTATTCTGAGGCCCAGCGACAAATTCATCTGCTTCATCGATCATCATACCCTGGAAAAAAAAAAAAAAATAATTTTTTTTAAAACAGTACAAAATAGAAATTGTTTCATCATTGACGGATTAAGTCCCTCTGCATTAAAATTCAGGTGGCTTTCAAAACACTTTACAGCTCTCAGAACAGAGATAACTAACGTACACTGTAACTAGAGACAGACTCTGTAAATCACCATGATTCCTCACACATTTCTCTCGGACCACGTGAAAGACACCTCTCCTTTTGCACATGACAGAAGAGCTACACAGGTTAGCAACACGCTGCAGCTGTTTAAGAGAAATTCTATGTTAAATATAAAGATACAGTAGATAGGGTGTCTCATCATACCTTCTTATCCTGTTTAAATGGATTGCCAAATGTATGAAGTCTTTTTGGTTGATCTGGGTCAATCTCCCGGAGGGGTGAAGGCATCATTTTCAAGTATTCCTGGTAATTTCCCATTTGAGCAACAGGAACACTATGAAGGCAGTCTGCAATACAACAAGAGCTCAAATTTAGTCTACATTAAAACTAAGGCAGCACAAACTTCACACACTTCCATTGCAAGTGCTAGCACTTAAGAACTAGAAATGACTATTTCTTTTCGCTATGGAAAAATAGCTAAAGACTACAATTTTAGAAATAAAGCTGGCAAGAGCTGAGTTTAATTGTCAGTAAAAGAATGAAAAATAAGCAAGTTTAATCTCTATACTAACTGCATTTTTCAGATCCCCAGCACCTAGGGTAAAACAAAAAGAAGCCCCTCTGCTTTAAGCCACTGTGACTATAAAAAACATGTCTACTGAACTTCTATTGCACAGGAAAGGTCTCCCATGAAACTTATTTTTAAAAAATCTAAGGAAGCATGACATGTTGCATGACAGAAGGCAAAAATTTCCTTCTTTCCCTTTCAGAGTGAAGAAAAGGACACTGACTGACGCAATAGATGATGTAATGGCCACTTCTGCTCCCACACCCAGGACAGAAAACGCTACTTCAGGGAATAAGAAAAACAAAATAGCTGTACTCTCTCCAAACCGTTAACAAAGAACGGTGGCTACTTACCTTCATCCTGCCCCAAGATAAGCCTATGTGTTTTCAGAAGATTGGTTCTCATTCTAGTTAGCTGGTCTAGAAGATTGCGACGAGGAATATCATACGCATTTCTGAATGCCTGTGGCTTCAAATCCTAGTTTTATAACAAAACAAATAACTTTCAGTTCTCATACACAGAGAAATTCCTCTATGAACTGTAATAATGCTAACTATTAAAAAAATGATTCTGAAGTAACTTCAGAGCTTCGTAACTGGACAGAGCAGACTCAACAACTGCCTTTTCAACAAGACCTTATTCAGCATTAGCTCTTTCAGCTCCATTAAGACTAAGCATGTTAATTCCTAGACAAACAGCACTAGCTGTCTTTTGCAGAGATTGTCACTTAAAACACAGTAATCCTTGTTTACTACCATGGGATTTTCAAACAGTGTCCCAAAAGCAAGTGCAAAAAAAAAATCGTATTTACTCTTCTGGCCATTTATAGGCATGCTGCACTCTTCACAATTCCGTGGAGGTACTTACTTCCTTCTTCTACACCAAGTCCAAAAAAGTTACCCATTTAAAACACATGAGATCAACTGCTTAATCATGTTTACCTTGTTTAAAAGTCCTATGTGGAAGCCAGCAAATTCTTTAACATTCATTTCCGCCAGTCTCAGTGGAGATTCCCCAGTGATGCCTTGCAGCAGTTGCTTAAAATCCCTACTGTGTACCAAGGAGAGGCCACTGGAGTGATTTTTCACTTTTATTCCAATTTCTTGTGGAACTTTCTTACCCACTGAACCTATTATCCGTTCCGACTCTATTTTTGTCTAAAATGGAATCACACCATGAGTTAAAGAATCAGCAGGCATTGCAGATTTCCAGTATAAAACACATAGTACATTAACAGAATAAAACTATAAATTTAGTTCCCAACTACACAACAAACGGGAGAACTACTTGCCCAGGGATATATTGGATCACATACATTACATCTCAAGTAGAAAGAAATCCTAATGTGCTAGCATATGGAGAAAATATTTAGCCAGTGTATCTAAATTTATATGTCAGTAGGAGGTCTGTGAATATCCCTGATTTTGCTGCAAGTCTTGTGACTTTCTTTTGTGTCCCTGAAGAATCATCTTTAAAGGGAAAGAAAACAAAATAAATAATGGTGGGATGCTTTAGGTTACTGTAAAGCTGCACCTAAACCAGTATTATTCAGATACAGCAACATTAATTCCAGATTTCATTTTTGAAACAATCTACGAACTAAGGTTTGCATTGTATCTTTGCAACAAGATAAAGGAGAAGAGTCATAAAAGGAATTTGTTTCATCAGCATGTTTCTAAACACATATTACTTCTCCAGTTAGCACAGATTCCTTATTACAGCTACAGGTGATTTTGCTGTATTAAGCTTTAACTGTATTCAAAGGAAGACCCACTTGCATTACCTCCAAAAAAACCCCAACCAACCAAAACCCCAAACCCCACCGTGACTGCAACCCACTTCCCCCAGATCTCATCCTCTGCAGGGTTCGCCTCATTATCTGTGGGGAACTCTGAATTTAAGGACAGCAGGAGCACAGCTGAGTTCTGGAATTGCTTCTCCCTATACAGGAGCTTATAATGCATCCAACACATTTAAACTGTTTCCTGTGCTGAGAATGTCTGTGAAAACCACAGTAGCCATCTCAAGCCATTTCAGCTCCATAGTGCAGATAAAGAATAGGCATTTGCATATCGTTAAGTTACCGAAATGCCACAGGAAGTTTTATGTCTAATAGATGCTCAGTCATTCGGAGGCTTTTGGAATGTATTTTGTGCATTCTTTAAGGCGGAGGATTTTTTTCTTTGTAACTTTAAAGGCTGCACTGCTTCCCCACTGACTCCTAGATATTCAACTACTGTCGTAAGAACCACTTGTGCTAAGGAGGCATGGCTTTCAGTTACACCTGAAATGGCATTCTTCACAAACAGAAAGAGGTACACAAGACTATTTCCCACCAGGTCACGCTTAACACACAGAACGGATTTGACCTGAAGGAAACAGAAAGCTTAGCTATAAAGCTTGAACTATGACTTTAATCCCCGTGGACAAGAACATACACTTTTTTGGAACATACACATTGCCAAGGCACACATGGAAATAAACATGACACTGAGAGCAAGCCTCTGACTTCAGCTGTGAAGAACAATGGCAAGAGCATCCAATTAGTGATAATCTTTGGAGTTTAAAGGTCTAGCAGATACTTTAAATGTAGCTGAAGAGGTGTCCTTCGCACTCCCCTCCACCACTTACAGAAGGCACAATCACTGGCTAAACAATCTCTCTGGATTTATTCCACATTTGTGGGGGAAATGCTCACCCATCTTCAGTTAGAATATATGCTGTACACCCATATGAACTCCCACAGGGATTAACTGCTTTATAATGAGATTACCACAAACTAAATAATCAACGCACTTCTAATTGCAAAGGTTTTATCAATACTACCTGTTGGCTGAGTTTTTTAAGGTAAGAGATAACACTGTAACTAAGTCCACAATCTAAATTATCTGATATCAGATTTGGAGCTCCCATCATCCTTAGGGCTTTCTTTAATGGCTATAAGGAAAACAAAATACACAATAGTAAGAGAATAAGTCTTTAAAAAAAAAATTTATAAGATCAATTACAGGAAGCTAAGGCACATGGATTAGTGCTCTAGCTTTTCCACTTTTGGCCACTAAAATTCAAGTCTATTCAGATAACATGTGAACGTGAGTTTGGTAGTCTAACTAGCTCGCAATGGACGTTATGCCACATTACCAAGACACCACACGGTGTGGTGCCACTGGCAATTTCCACTCAAAGGCTCAGTACCAGAATAGCCGGGATGATGCAAGTCCATATTGAGGTGCATTGTCCAAGCTACACGTAAAAGGTGACACGGTGCCTCCCCCCACCCTTTATTTGGCCCAGCCAGTTCGCTTAGCATCAGCTTCCCAAGTTCTAGCACTTCACCCACATTAATAAACAAACAAATCTGCATTTTCCTTATCAAGTTACAAAAATAATGCCAAATTTGGTTTCTCTGAACGATCTTATTTTCTCTGAACAAACTTATTTAATATTTCACGAACAGAAAACACACTTAATATCTTAATGTAGTTACTATTACTCAGTATTGCTAGAAATTTACTTA
Organism: Rynchops niger; assembly: GCA_013400035.1. NCBI lineage: Eukaryota > Metazoa > Chordata > Aves > Charadriiformes > Laridae > Rynchops > Rynchops niger. The sequence goes on along the minus strand of VXBH01000805.1, from coordinate 100,050 downwards.
TCTCTTAAAAATGTTTGACCTGATCTACATACCTCGGCAAAGCAAAACGTTTACTACCTAAAATGTCATCATAATCACGTAAACAAGATTTACTAGGAAGAGGTATGATGTACACGCCTCTGCTCACATCAGCCATTATACCCAGGAGGATGAAAAGAGAAAAGGAACATACCAGTAAGTAGTAAGGAGGCATGGTTTTTAAGTAGTTGTCAAAAGCCTGTCGCCACTTCAGATTTGGCTTAAGTTTGTGAACCTTAAACAAGTCATCTGCAAGAAGGAAAACAACAAAAGGAGGTTTCATTTACATAGTCCCAGACCATTAGCATTACCCAAAATTCAACGTGCCAGGTTTCCCCCCACTTTTCTTCTCCCTCCACCCATCTCCCAATGGGGCTTCCCCACATCTGTTCTTAACCTTAGGTTTGAAGGATTGTAGATCCCCAGTCCTAGCTGCAGCAGACAATCCAGACCAAGTCCTCATTATAGGCAAACTTACAAGGTACACCAGACTTAAACACCACATACAACTACTAGCAGCACGGAAGGTGCAACAGATCCACCTGTTAAGAGTGTCACCTCCCTTGCCTCTCTCTTGCATCGTCAGGGACTCCCTGTACCTGATTAAACCCAACAACATTCATTTGGTTCAATTTCCATTTTCAGCCCAGCTTTCTCTTGTTCAACCTGTATGATGAAGTCTGGTCTCCAATAAAAATATTCTTGGGTATCAAAGGGAAAGAAAAAAAAAAAAGATATCAGAGCAGGGAAACCTTTCAGCTGGCAGCTTTGCGGGACTCTGCTGACAAAAGCAGCAGTTGGTGACGAGGGATGTACCTCCAGCCTGCCAGAGCAGCAAATTCGCCCACAGATACAGACAAGAGACAGGAATTAGCTAGAAAAACTGCTGCCCTCTAAAAGAAGGGCAACTGGACAGATTATTTCCTTTGGGTACTGTTTTAGAAATACCTTGCTTGCACTAGAGGCGTGCATATTGCCGTTCAGCAATCACTGACTCGAAGCATGTGCCTATTCGCCATTGCACACTACAAACTGTAACAGTGATCTCTAAACATCAAATCTGAACAGAGTATGCTGTAATGTATCATTTCAAATTATGGATTATCAACTGAGATCAAGTTTCTCCTCAGTCGGGCTGTAACATGCTGGCAAAGTGAGGCTACTGGAAGGATATGCAGGACTGGAAAAAGGGATGTCCAAAAATGAGCCAGGGAGAGCTGCAGGAGACAGAGATGCACAGAAGTGGGTGTGCGGAAGACAGATGCAGCAAGGAAATTGTTTTCTCCAGACTGAGCTTTCAGGAAGATATATTTGGAGAAGCAAATTTGACTTGCATAGTATTCTGCACAAATCGAACAGATGTTAAGATACCATTTTCCAAGTTTTCATAGTCAAACCACACTTAATTACAGGTATTTTCCAATCTAAATGAATTCTGTATCACATAAAAAAACCACACTACAGATGCTAACTGTTCTCTTTCCTGGCCTGAAGGAAGAGGGGTGGAGTTTGAGAGGACAAGTTAGAACTCCATTTAAAATCTCAATATACCACATGCTTAGCACTATTATCCAAAAGAACTGTGATGGTATCACGGCATATGGCAAATATAAAGTAACATCCATTCTTATCTTATAAGCCTTTTGCTGCAAAGAGCTAATACGGAAGTTAAACTATACCCCTCTCCCAAAATTCACAATGAAGAAAAAAAAAAAAGAAAGCGTAAAATGTTTAGTATCATGGTATGTCCTAATATTTTAAAGTCTACGAGCTGGTTATAAGTACAGCTTGAACCTTAAACCCCTTATCAGCACTTTATTACTGTCTCGCACCCCACACGGTGCAGGCTGTACCAGTGAATAACCCCTGCAGTTGGACTGCACAGCCACTCTTCAACGGCACTGACATTCATCACGCTCAATTAGCCACGATTCTTAATCTACCGCATAGCTGCAGTCTGGGAAGCCAAATGCAAAAGCACCTCCCTGACCTTTGCCATCCAAGTAAGAAGTTCGCAAATCTACACAGAGCTTCAGCAAAGATTTGTCTATTTAAAATGAGAGCCTCCCCACAGCACGAACCCACTGCAGGAACTCCTGCCCTCTAGAAGGAACATGGTCATGGTGGTAAACACAGCCACAAGTTTCAGAGAACACCACCATCAACATCTTACCTGCCTCTATTGCAAGAGTTTGAGACATACACTCTCAGCAGGTTGCACCACAGGCACTTGAAATGTACTTTTTGCACTGTGCCCTGGGCTGCACGTAATCATTTATATAAATAAGCAAACAGTAACCCAGTTAACTACGTCTTTCATAGATTAAATCCCAAACTTTTGTAGATAAAATCTGAAAATATTGAAAATATCCTTTCATAAATTAGTTTTAACCCAATCTATTCATTTTCAGATACTACTCTCTGTATAGTCCACTTAATGCAGAATTCTTTTTACTTCTGAGATAAAGCACTGGATAATTGGAAACATGGGATTAAAAACCACTAGGAAAGGGCTACAACCTGCAACAATTCAAGACACCGGGTAAAACTACAGACAGACCAGTTAAAACTGCGTGGCAAAGTCTTTTTCCACTTCAGATTAGTGTACAAAACAACCAAACTGTGACAAACAGGATACCAATACACACACATCCTTAACACCCCGTACCACGGAAGGGGGCTTGATGCACTTTCAGGTTCAGTGAATAGTTAAAAAA
>VXBH01000805.1:75406-87017 GCA_013400035.1 Rynchops niger | reverse complement strand
CAGCAGAAAAGGACCTGGGGGGGCTGGTGGACGGCCAGCTTAACATGAGCCAGCAGTGTGCCCAGGTGGCCAAGGCCAACAGCATTCTGGCTTGTCTCAGGAACAGCGTGGCCAGCAGGAGCAGGGAAGTGATGGTGCCTCTGTACTGGGCACTGGTGAGGCCTCACCTCAAGTGCTGTGTTCAGTTCTGGGCCCCTCTGTACAAGAGGGACATTGAAGTGCTGGAGCGTGTCCAGAGGAGAGCTACCAGGCTGGGGAGGGGTCTGGAGACCAGGTCCTATGAGGAGAGGCTGAGGGAGCTGGGCATGTTTAGCTTGGAGAAGAGGAGGCTGAGGTGAGACCTCATTGCCCTCTACAGCTCCCTGAGAGGAGGGTGGAGAGAGGTGGGGGTTGGCCTCTTCTCCCAAGTAAATAATGACAGGACCAGAGGAAATGGTCTGAAGCTGCGGCAGGGGAGGTTTAGGTTAGATATTAGGAGAAATTACTTGACTGAAATCGAGTGGTCAGGCACTGGAACAGCCTGCCCAGGGAGGGGGTTGAGTCCCCACCCCTAGAGGTGTTTAAGAAACATCTAGAGGTGGCACTTCAGGGCATGCTCTAGTGGCAGAGATTGTGGGTTGTTTGGTTGGACTCGATGATCTTAAAGATCCTTTCCAACCATGAAGGTGGTTGGAAGGTGATTCTGTGAAAAAAACCCCAACCTGCTGAGCTTTTACTCATAAGTAAAAAAGACCATTAAGGCTGAATCAGGCTGGGCCAAGGCCAAGTTTATAAACACTCTTAGGAACACCTGATTTCACCAAGTCTATGTAATCTATCTGCCTTTATTTACCTAAACCTTACCAACTCCTATGCACTCTCAAACTTCCCCCTCCCTCGCAACATTTTTTTTCAAGCACTAATTCAAAAAAAATTCTGATGAACACCTCAAGGAACAGGCTCCAGAATTAGTTCACGATTAAATTTAGCTTATTAACCCTGCAGCATAACTAACATCTCAATAATACCTGTCCTACTCAATTCAACATTTAAGTAACAAATCTCATAACTGAGCAAAGCCAAAATCTGGAAGAACAATCTAAGAAATTTTCCAATCCCTCCTACTAGTGCATTAAGAAAACTCTCTCGCACCTAGAAGATCTGAAATAGGTATATAGTTTTCTTGTAAAGTTCTCTTATGCTAATGGAAACCAAGCTCAGAAAACACTGCACAAGTTCACACGGACACAGAGTAATTCAGATGGAGATAACTGCAAGAGGTGAAGTTGAATCAAAGGAAATTAAATACTTTAAGGCAAATACTAAGTGTGAACCAAAGCAAAGTAACATCCAGTTACCTCCTGTAACTTCACACATCTGTGTGATCGCAGATTCATCAGTAGGCACACTCCCAAGCTGCTCTGGTTCAGCAGATGCAGCTCCTGGCAAACGCAGCACTAGAGCAAACAGCCTTTGATCCCAACGAAATGGTTCTTTGGTTAGTTCACTTCCAGGCAAAGGAGAATTCAAAGGAAGATGAAGCTGGTAAAGAAAGATTTAAGAACATTTTCAAGTACTTGACAAACCAATACCCAAATTTATTCATTATTCTTTAAAGAAACCCATTTCTCTCCTATCCACTAACTTATCTGAAGTTACACTCTAGAAACCCATGTAAACTATGAATTTAGGGGCTGGGCAATGACAGCATAGCTAGTTCCTAGTATCTATTATAAAACACGCTGATGAAGCAGAAGTACTTTTAGCAGTAAAAACCAATTAATAATAATCTCAGTATAGCGCCAACCTGCAAGATCATAACTTGAAAGAATTTAATGCAACTTTACCTCCTCTTGAACTCCAGCTGTATTTGTCAGCTTGTTTCCGTCTGTGATGGTAATCAAAATAGATGGCTCCAGAAAGAATGGATTCCTTCCCTAGAGACAAAAGTGCAAGAATGCTAAGAGTAACCTTAACACTCAGTCATAGGCTTATATTTCTGTCATTATAAAATAAACGGTAAGATAAGCAATCTTTCAAAATAATCCTGTAATTTTCTTTCAGTAAGTGTGGAGCCATACAGAACTACGCAAGATGTGCTACTCTGTGCACTTACACACATCCCCTGAAGATTTTTAGAATTATTAGTCTTTCCCTCCAGTAACAGTAAAAAACCACTCTAGCCCACAAAAGCAGCATATAAATTGGTAATGAGACAGAGAACTCAGAATTTCATTATGAGAGTGGGGCAAAAACCAGAGCACTTTTAACCACACTCTTCAGATGTGACATTGGAGAAGTCAGGACATTAACTACAGACAACATCAAACTGCCAAGCAGATTCGCTGCCATCCAGTGTACGTACTCCCAAACAGCAATCGTGGGTCTACAGTCGCAGTCATTTATACTACTGCTTTCTTTGTAGTTCAATAAGGAAAAAAGTGCTAGTATATTCCAGGGTATGTACAATAGATGTAATAAGAAAAAAGAAGGAAGAAAAAAAAATTCACAGTTCCAAGTTTTAACACACAGTTATACAACATTTTTTAAAAAAAGTAAAACGCAAAACCAAACCTGAACCACCAAAATCCCTCCCCCACTATAATTTAAAAAAAAACAGACAAAAATATAAAAGACCAAAGACTATAAATAGATTTATTACCTGTCCATAGTTGTCTATTCCAGACACTAATCTATTGAGATTTAACAAGTCAAACGATGACCTGAGTGCCTGACCAAGGGTTGTTAGTCCTGAAGCCTGAAGATTTTTCAGTTCATTCATAAAAGTTGCATGGTTTTCCTTCCATCCAGCCTATTAAACAAACCAAAAAAGCTTATTAGTTATTTTAGCCACAGACTGCAATCAACTGCAAATAGTCATTTATCTCCCTTCCCATCAAAAATTAGATTATATTCCTGATTAATGCATAGGCTGCATTATTTATGTGTGCATGCTACACACATCTAATCCATGTACGCATAATATGATGCAAAACATACCGTCAAGTCTGCAATGGGAGACTCACAACATACACACACTGTCAAGCATTCGAAAAAATTTGCAAATACCCATCTCTGACTATCAAAACTGCTGGAGAGTCCATGCAATTAATAGAAGTATTTCGATTACACACGTGAATATTTTATTAGAAGAAACTGTCAAATTTTGAAATCAAACGCTGTAATAGCGATGATAGAACAAAGATACAAGCAGTGTGACATTGCTGCTTCTTCTGACATATACACATCCCTCTTTCATTCTTCCCTCTGTAAATCGAGGTTGGAAGGAAAGAAAGGATGTTTGCAACACGTACTGATGCAGAAGTCAAAAATCTAACAGTGACGGTTAAAAAGAAGAAAGATAAAGCAATAGTAACAGTGGCTGCCATTCTTGCTCCCTTCCCACAAACTCCCCAAGTAGGAAGCAAGCAAGCATATCAATTTAGTAGAAGGAGCATTTAAAAAAAAAAAAATCATCATCAGCTATTTTTAAATATTACACGACTCTTGCTCAACTATTCCATTTTTCTTGTACTTCCTCCCAGCCCAACCCGCCAGGCTCAGTTCATGCTTTTTAACGAACTATCAAGCACCCTCTGTCGCTTCTGCATTACAAAACCCCTGCCTTTCTCCTTCCTTGGTATTTCAACTGCCAGCCCTCTAACGACACCCTTCTGCCCTTAATTCCCAACATGAAACTTTCTATGGAGTACCTGCAAACACTCCATGTAACACAGAACCAAAACACTGTTTAGAGTCTCAGCATCACAGCTTGAAATTTTGGAGGTCATGAAAAAAAGCCATTCTTGCTGACAAAGCCTGCAGGACATTCCAAGGAACAGCAAAAAGTGATGAGGATGCATCAGTCCTGCCAAGCACTCTGGATCCTACGTAAAAGCAGGGCTAACGCTCCTCAGCAGCAGTTGTGATTCGCATACCCTTCTCCTAAGAAGCGGTATGCTGCAGAGTTCGGAAGCTGTTTTGGAAAACACCAGCTCACAGGGAATCGTCGCAGGATTTAAGCTGCCTCAACTAAAACAAGCAAAGCTTGAAAACTCCAGATATTCACACAAGTATCAGCCTTGCTCTCACATCTTACTCTCCAAACCATTCCTGTGGTAAGCAAGCAGTTATTCACCCAGGCTCCCTGTCATCTGGCACCAGAGACGTTCCCGTGCTCCACAAGGAATGCCAGTTACGCAGACATGGAGAGAATCATTTCAGTTTGACTTTTCCTGGGACAACCTCCAGCTAGGTTCTCTCCTCCCCGGTGTGCTGGGCTCGGCAGCAACCACCTGCTGACTGTGCCATGCTACGCAAGAACCTGAAAGGCCAGGATTTTCCTGTCCTTTTTTAACAGGTATATCCCACTGCCAATCTCTAGTACACACTGCGGGCTGTGGTGATGGCCACAGGATTGACAAATTTAGAGTCATAAATGACTACAAGAATGGAGCAGAAAGGAAGGACATGAAATGATCAATGACCCTGCTGAGTTCTCAGGCCTAAGCTACAATGGCTTCTTTGCAGAATAAGGAATTAAGCATAAGGAGAAAACAAAAACAGTTTTTGTCAAGTTTTGCTCCCTGAATCAGTTTTTCAAGCTTTACATTAATTAGTGCAAGGGAGACAGAGAGAAAATTCAGCAACAGAGCAACGAAAAAAAGAGACTTTCAGCAGGCCTGGCCCAGCTTTATGACCAAATTGCACTTGAAGCCGAAAGGAGCGGCGTAGTTGGATCAGCTGGGTAATCCGCAATAAAACACCATCCGCACCCCCTCACAGCCGCAGCTGAACACAACACAGCGTCTCATCAGCTGGGCCCCCAACTCCCCACGTGCCGCCAGCCCAAGGCAAGGCTAAAGTACAAAGACAGGGTCATTGCTTTGGAGTAACAGCAACTTAGTTAATGATCTTTTTCTTTCCAGAATAAAAGTACACCAAATCCCAACAAGATGATCTGTTTTACCCCAAAAATGTTTGCCTTAAAACAATTTAAAGTGAACAATTACAGAAATCTTTTTGTATGAATTCTGTGAACCCTTAGATGTAGGCGATGCTTCGTTCTGCCTGGTACAAACACCTATCCAACAGTCCAGCTTCTCGGGAATAGCCGGGCTGCAGCTCAAAAAGCGTTTTCCAGCAAAGACTGCTGTTTGAGTTACTTTGTTGCAAAAAGCACATGGGGGCGAATAAAACATTCACAAAGGAAACACCATTCCCAGCCTAACTCTTGATTTCAACTCCGATGAATTGAAGAGTATTTCTTCATAAAATAAACAGTAACAATCTTCACCGATATTCAGAGATGCTATTTTCCTTGTCTGAAAACGTGTGCCTGGCTTCCAGCTCCCACGGCGTTCGCTCCGGCTGCAGCGTGGTCTGCTGCCTGCAAAACATGCTGCATTTTTTTATTTTCCCCGTGCACAACCAAGGAAGCTGAAGAACTTCTCAATTCAGTGAACAAGGGCAGCAAATGCAAGATTTCCTAATTCCATACACAGTTTTAAACAAAAGTCCAATGAGTTAGCAGCGTACTATACTCTCTCGCTTACGCCCAAACAAGCTTTTTGGACCAAAACCAGCAAAATTAACGACAAGAAGTTCTACTTCTGTGAAGTGTTTTTCAAGAAATACTCTAACCAATGTATATAATTCAACATGTATTTCAGTGACAGAAACTAAAGCCCCTAAGAACTCTATATTCTCCTCTCCATATACACGGTATGATCACTCTTAGGGCAGAATAAAGAGTCGAGTACGTAATACAGAGCATATGCATAATGAGTTCAACAAAGCACTTTGAAGTGATTAAATAATAATCCTTCCTAAATTCAAAATACTGCCACTAATGCTGCTTAGAAAAAAGCGCTGCTTTTATGTAGCACTACTTCCATTTGTGAGTAGAAGCACTAACAAACAGAAACACCCCAACAACCAAAACAACAACCAAAACCCCACAACCTTATAGGACCAAAAACAAACATATTCTACAAAAGCTATGTATCCTCTACAGGTCAGTAATTATGAAGACAGAACTAAACATTAATTATTTTAGTTGTTTATGAACCAACTCTAACATCGTGAGTAACTTCTCATCATCTTCCGTATTACATTCCTACTTAGTCACTTTTATGCCCAGAATTTATTAATAGCAATCTGAGCAGCCTTTGTCTTGCCACTATGTTACTAGCTTCTCCTGTGATAATTTATATGAAGAAATAATTTTAGCCTGTACACACATGCCAAGAGACTTTCAAAGATAGCTGGGAAGAAAACAAGTACTGTAAGTGAAAAATCTCATCCTGCTTGCTTATGCCAAGGCCAGGCAAAAATGCAGTGTCATTTAGGCTTCTGTGTTGACAACAGCAAGCTTTGGATGCCATCCTACAAAACCCCGAGACTTGGAAGCCACGCACCACCTTCCAGCTCCTGGCATCAGCCTTTGCGAGCAAATCATACTGAAAAAAAATAACAAAAAATAAAATTTTTTTCTGGTGACTTAGTTTTCAGAAAAACCCATGCCCTGCTCTATTTCACCATACAGCTATAGAAGCATTTCAGCTGCTTCAAGAAACAGATAAGGTCAAAATTGCTTTTTTCAGCAGTGGACAAGCCCAGATTATCTAGAATTCAGACAAACGTCATGGTGAAAAACCTAGTGAAGAAGAGAAGGTTTTATTTACCCCAACCAGGACTAAATGAACACCAGAGTTAAGCAGCAAAAGACAGTCTCATTCAGAATCAATAGCTAAAAAATACCTTCAAGACGTTGGACAAACAACAGAAGTAGATTTCCATTGCAAAAGGCAGGAAANGGGGAGCCGCTACCTTCATCACACCAAAGAGAGTGATTATCAAAGTGCAAGTAAAACATGACCAAGTTTTGACTACGTATCGTCATCTCAGCTACACTAACTTGCTAACTGTCATATTTACTGGTTTTGTTGTAGTTTGGTTGGTTGGTTGTTCAGTTTTTAGGTTTTTTAAACGTTTTTGGGCAGCATGGTTGTTTCCAACTATTTCTTAGCACAGTTTGGTCAGCCTACAGGGGCAGACACAGAGGCTGGGCGTTAGAGCACAAGAATTCCTGGTCCAAAGCAGGCTCCCAGATTCCACCACCTCCATGAAACCCAGGGAGCCGGTGCTTTTGAAGCTGCAAGTCTTCATCCTTAGTGTTTCTACAGGCAATGCCAAAAGACAGAACTGCAGAGTTTATTGTTCACTGGATTGCTTTCAGGTTTGATTCAAAAATTATAATATTACTAAAAATAATCTTCCAAGTAAGAAGACAATTTGCAAACTAGCATGCCAATCACAACAGTTTGTGTTACAGTAAGTACTCAATATTTATTTAAACATACAGATTTTTAGAGTTCTGCTAACATTTCCCAAGAAAGAATTGGATTTTAGATATTACAACTTGTATGAAGTATTAAAGTTTCTCAATAATTCAAGCTATTATTAAATGGACACACCTTAGGAAAACCAAGACTAGTTCAGGATAACATGCCTGTGGCATGCCAGGTTGTCAGTGACATCCATTTGGAAAAAATAAGGTAAGAAAAAAAATCCAGCTGTTGAAATCTGAAACCACTCCCGCCATGGAATTTCCAAGCAGTGTGAAGACGGTGAAATCAACAGAGCATTTCGCCTTCCAAATCATCACAATGGTTAATTTTTAAGTTACCTTTCTGTTCACGAGTAACTGCACACACCATCACCACTCAGACCTGCTCCTGCCTGTGCGAGAATCAAGCAGATGTTTTTTTCTCTAGGGAACTGAAGTATTCTTTTGGATCCCCTATCATGCCAGAGGCTGCTTCTCAAATGCCAAAATATCTTCACTTCCTTGTCATCCCCTGAACACAGCCCCAGCATTGCTCCGTGGGCCCTGCAGCAGGGAATACTCTACACAACCTAGAGCTCCCCTGCCCCAGCTTCAGCTACTCTGCAGTAGGAATTCTAGCAAACACAAAGAGTATCTCGGTCAACCCGGTTTCGCTGTGACAAAACCCAGCAAAGGGGGAGAGGAGGAGAGGTCCTGGTGTCTTCCTTCGCCATGAAGGACTGGGTTATGCTGCTTGTTGGTACAAAACAGTCAATGTCCACATGGTTTTTATTTGATGTTCAGAGATTTACTTGTTAGAAATAGTAGTAGAAAAAAGGTACTGACTGTGCTATAAACACTGTATACCATTTTATTTAACATTTAAAAGTCCTAAAATAAGTCACATCACACAATCTACAAATTTCATCGTCACAAATGTTTGCCTGCACTGTGCAAATGGGGCAGAAGGAATAGCTCTAAGACACAGACCTTGACTCCCCTCCAAATGCTCATGAATGCCATTTTTGAGGCAACAGAGCTCTCAGGTTCCATCTATACCTTGGCTGCAGAATAACCCTTCCCTCATTTCAGTACCTGCACTCTCTAGTTCCTTTTGTGCAACACACCAGTCCTGTCACCACACCCTATCAAACAGCCCTTAGTAAAGAAACTCACAAGATCAATTATTTTTTGTTCTTGGCACAGGACAGCATCACAACAGCCACCTCTCAGATAGAAGATTAGCATACCTCCAGCACAGAACAATACTGGCACGCAGGCCTGAAATCAGCTTATCATCAGGGCAGTGCTGAACACGAGGAGCCAGCCTGGATCCAAGCTGTACTGTCCTGGATTTGAGGACTCGGGAGTGCTGGTGGAGGTACAGCAGCAGATCTCACTGGTCTGATGCAAAGCTTGTGGGAAGAGGAGGAAGGTTTGATGGGACCAAGCCAGCTGCGTGCAATTGCTATCACCCTGTTAGGCTCTCAAGCACACAGTAAATCATTTTATTACTACTCTTATTCCCCTCTTCCACTCTCCCCTTGCCTTCGGTAAGGGTTTGAAACACAGACAGCCACTACCTCTATACTTTGCTGTAACAGAGTAAGGTTCTAGGGCAAGGGTGGATGAAAAGACAAATATGTCTTGGTTAGCAAGCCAGAGGAGCCTATCTTTAGCTTTTCACATGGAAATCTGGTTTTGCAAAGCAGAACAGGGAACAGTTTCAGGGTAAAGCTTAGATAGGACCCCACTACAGGCACAAGAGAAACAAGCCCTGGTCCCTCAAGCAGCTATACACCGCTGCTTGCTATGAGACCAGCCTAACAAAAACCCACCTTTTCAGTTCTCTTTTGAGGGGTATTTTAATGGATAGTAAATTCACAGGTTTAAACTACTTCCTCAATAAGCTCACAAGGCATACGAGTACAGTGAAGAGTCTACAACAGCATCTGTCGCTTGGTCCTCTTACGTTAAAGCTAGTGAGCAACAGGCTAGCGATTTAAGGTTAAAGCATTGTGAAGAGGAAGCAAATGGTTTCTTCCTGTCAAGTTATTTCTGCTGATTTTGTAGGACACACAAACTGAAACTGAGTCGTCAAGTGCTTCTTGAAATCCAGAGTGGACTTTTTAAAAATTTTATTTAAAAAAAAAAACACACTTGCTCGAGTCCCAGTCAAATAAAAATAGTCACAGAAGTTTAATATAGGTAAAACACCTCCAAGAGAATGGAGAAGAATAAACTGCTTTAATGCATCTTTAGATAAAACACACCCTTAGAAAAACAGACACGGGAGTAGATGATTCCTTTAATTCCACACATTTTGACACCAGATTTTTACCAGAAAGCTGTCACCTCGCTTGTCCTCCCATCTCCATCCATTTCCAGGCACCACCATTCTTCCCTTTTCTCTAGCTCTGGAACAGACTATGTACTTTTGATAACAAAGTCCCTCCTCCCCTCACCCGAACTATTTTTTCCTACGCACCTGGAGACAGCTTTAGTGCAAGGACGAACATGTCACAGACTATGTTTAGGCCAGCAAGCACAAACAAGGCAGCTGTTTCTAATGAGATGACAGCCACACTGCTGCATTTCAGGGGTTTTACTTCAGAATAGCTGTCCTGGAGGATGGTCTCGTGGACTCCTCACCCAGTGGCTGGGATGCATCTTCCAGTTTTATCTCATCCAAAAGCAATCCAGTTCTTACACTTCAAGACAGGTCTGCACTATGACCTGAGGTGCACAGGACATCCCCTTAACTGCACATTTCTAAGCTGAACTCTCCTGTAGGTGCACCAAGAGACATTTATAAAATAGACAGGACCAGCTTGTTTTTTAAAGAATATATTAGTGAATGTGAACAAGATCAATACTGCATTCTAGTGCGATATATAGCTGTCATTGACAGGCAAATACACGGGGGGGGGGGGCGAGTATTTCTCCATGGTATCTCAAAAAAACAAATTAAAAAAAAAAATCACACACCTCAGGAAACAAGTTTAGTCAAACCTCAACATGTGGTTCACTGTCCTTTCAAGAGGACTTCAACGTTTAACAAGATACAGAAATGCTTCTCCATCAAGAAGAATTCAAGATGTTTATATAAGAACAACTCGTATTAATCTTTACGCATAGAATCGATGGAAAACACTAGTAGAGAGGCTCTTAAGCTCCAGTTATAAAACGAGTACTGGGGCTGTCTGTTAATGTTGGCATTTATAGAGAAGCAGTACCTTCACCTGTTAGAAATGTCAGAGAAGCTCAAAGCTGAAACTATGCTTGGAATCGAGTGATAATAATAATCAATGTCAAGCAAAAAAAAAAAGCCTACCCTACCTTTTTATTTATTACCTGCTGCTGCAGCTTTAATTGTCTCTGAATTTAGCTTTTTGGTCAAGAATATTTCATGTGTTTTGACAGCCACATTTTCTGCTGTACAAGGATGAAAGGACTACACATGAAGAAAGGAAAGGATGAATACCAAAGAAATCATGGTATCACCCTGTTTGAAAAAACATTCTTATTTAAATAAAAGAACATTATCCAGTTTAAAAAAAAAAACAAACCAAGAACAGTATTTCTGAGAAGCACTCGACAAGCTAGGATATTTCAGTACAGAGTTGAACCAGAACAAGCTACGTTTCACACAATAGCTAAATGGAGAGGGAACACAGATGTAATCATACAATTTTCAGCTCTAGTACAGTAAGCAAAACAAGAGGCTACGTGCCTCTGTTCAGCAGCATAGCAGTCATTTTAGAAATACCATTATAGGTGCATCTAAAACAAACACTGTAGAGAGGGCAACAGTAGAAACATGGAGGCTTCAATCAAAAATCTGCATTTACCCAGGGCGCCCCTTGCTAACTAGGCCACCAAACATGCTTTCAATGCCAGCCCACCCCCAGGTCTGTCCTCCTGACCCCTTCCTACTCCCAGCATGGCTGGAAAAGTCACAAGGAATAAACGCAATAGCGAAGAGATTACAGAATCTGTGCTATCGGCACAAGGGATTCTTCATGGCACATTTTTGGGAATAGAGTGTAAGAGAATTACTGAGGATCCTTTAGCTTTACAGCCCAGAGGTGAAACGACGCAGCATGATCCACGCTCATTTTGAGAACTGCCACATTCCTCCCCCCTCTTCCAAAAGCACATCACAGAACTAGCCCAGCATACCGAGTGCTGCATGTATCGTCAGTTTACTTTGAATCTCAGAGGTAACAAATCTAGAGGGGGTCACCTAATAACGAGTTTCCCCAATTCACATCTGAAATGCTATCCAAGGCACCACTGGGG
>VXBH01000805.1:41188-65656 GCA_013400035.1 Rynchops niger | reverse complement strand
CTGGCTCACTCGCTCCCCCGGCCGGCCGCCCGTCCCAGCTGGGCTCGGCTCCGGCTGCGGCCGCTGCGGCTCGTTACTGAGCTGCTGTGTGCGCCGAGACTCAACTTNCCCCCTCCACACACACACACACACGCGGTGCGTCCCCCTGTGTCCTTCCCTCCTCGGTAACCGTCCGGCCCTTTCCTACGGCTGAGTCACCGCACACCGCTGCCACACACCTGCCCGCTGCGGCCTACCCTCGCCCCGGCCCGGCTACTGCCCCCGCCGGCGCTGAGGGGAGCGGGCTGGAGGTGTCGGCTCTCCCCGGGGAACCTCGGCTAATCACCCGCTGGTATAATCGCTCCCTTTCTGGGCTTCAGAGGTGTCGCTTAAGCACTAAATCCTCAGGCCTCCACGTGCAGTGGTTTCCCAGTCAGGTAACGGCCATCTTCCAAAGGCGGGTGTGGGTGTCCCGTGCCATCCTCAGGGCACCTCACGCTGCCTGGATGGAGGCAGGATGGAAACAAATTAACAAAATACATAAAACCCTGTGTTATTTCCTATACAGGTAAAACGTGAAAGAAAAAAAAAAAAAAAAAAAGTTTGAAAGAGGGGTCCTGCTCTGAGGAAAAAAACTGGAGGCCTCAGCCCTGGAGCAGGCCGGGCCGGGCCCCTGCACACACAGGCCCCAGCAGCTGCTGCCGACTGGAAGCAGGTGAGTGGAAGGAGAGCGAGCAAAGGTTCTGCGCCACCACTGCTCCTGCAGCCTGCCCGCGTCCAGGACCGAGTCCAAGACACACAAAAGCAGCACTGTCAACATGAATCCAGGTTTAAAACAATAATTAAGTAACTGATAACAGTTTCCAACGCTTTTACATTCAAAGGCTTTTTCCGCAGGTATTTTTTTGGCTGTTCATTTGAACAAGAGTCTGTTTCAGCTTTCACTCCCTTTTTAAGAAGCCTTTAGACAATACTGGTGTTTCACACCACCACGGGTGGATTCTAAAATCCCCATTACAAAGCATTACAAAATATGAATGCTTGCAAAGATATGATTACCCATCTTGATAAAAATAATCAAAGATGTTAATCCCTTTAATTCAGGGATGTACTTGTCACTTTTGTCACCAAAAAGACCCTAGCATCTAAATATATGACAGTGGCAAGCCTCTGTCCTGGTTTTAGAAAGAATCATAGAATCAACTAGGTTGGAAGGGACCTTTGAGACCATCAAGCCCAGCCATCACTTTGCTTTTGCAA
The DNA here is from genome assembly GCA_013400035.1 of Rynchops niger. NCBI lineage: Eukaryota > Metazoa > Chordata > Aves > Charadriiformes > Laridae > Rynchops > Rynchops niger. The sequence goes on along the minus strand of VXBH01000805.1, from coordinate 64,417 downwards.
AAGTCTTAGCTACTGCAAATATTTTTCATACAACATGAAATTACTTGATTTTAGTGAACCATACATTGATAAATTAATAGTTGCAAAGCAGCTCATTTTGAAAACAAATACTGTCAAACGTGGACACTTTCCATTCCAGGCCCTTTCCATAAGTTGTGTATGCACGAGTGCAACTGCGATCAAGGTTTCTGAATTTTAGCAATCATAGCAGAAATGCCAGGAGGGATAAACAGATAAATATTTTTACGCAAGTGATTAGTGCACATGAATGGAGCCAGACTGAAAGAAATAGGATTTGAATCTCTATAGATAAGACAGAAATGCAGATACCATATATTTATACTGCTGCACATTAGTCTGGAAAGACGGCTCCTGGATTTGATACAGACTGAATGGAAACTAAACTCTTGGTAGAAGATGCCAGCTAATACCGTTAGGTCCCAGCACCGAGAACCTGATGAGGCCACCTATGCATTTCTCTCGCATCAGCCAGATGAGGTCAGAGACTAGCTTTTGGCTCCAGCTGACCTCAGCCAATTCAAACTGGCAACCTAGAGGCCCTGCGTCCCACAGCGTCCTCAAGTCAGACTACACAAAATGCTAAACAATTACAAGTCCATACCCTTACCATATAATTTTTTTTCTCCAGACTGCCAGATACCTAAAAGCCACTTCTTTTACATCCAAACATAGTATTTAAAGGTCAAGACGAAACTCTCTTGCTTCCCATTTCAGAGGCTGACCTTTCCAAGGACAGCAGCAGGCAAGGCTCACAAACTCTCCCTCTCTGTTGAGGATTTTGGTTTTTGGAGCCTGATCCTGCTGGACACCACAAGAGCTGAAGTCTAGCAATTTTCTGGGCACAGTGCAAGACATTTATTTAGTTTAATGACACTTTTTTTTACTCCTGAAAATAACAGACACCACAGTTGCTAATGTGCATGAATGCAGCTCACGTGAGGGGTTCTTTACTGCTCCTCCACAGAACTTGTGCTTGCAGTGCTGACCACCTGGAAGATATGGCAACAGACATTTGCTACATCTATAAAGTTTAAACTTTTCTTGTTTTTTAATTGAAATTACACTCATCTACATTTCTCCAACTGCAATAGTTAAAGAAATTGTCTCTATGGGAAAATCAATCAGAACAGCTGCTGCAGATTAAGCTCTCCTATAATTACATATTTTGAAATAGCNCACCTCACGCTGCCTGGATGGAGGCAGGATGGAAACAAATTAACAAAATACATAAAACCCTGTGTTATTTCCTATACAGGTAAAACGTGAAAGAAAAAAAAAAAAAAAAAAAGTCTGAAAGAGGTGTCCTGCTCTGAGGAAAAAAACTGGAGGCCTCAGCCCTGGAGCAGGCCGGGCCGGGCCCCTGCACACACAGGCCCCAGCAGCTGCTGCCGACTGGAAGCAGGTGAGTGGAAGGAGAGCGAGCAAAGGTTCTGCGCCACCACTGCTCCTGCAGCCTGCCCGCGTCCAGGACCGAGTCCAAGACACACAAAAGCAGCACTGTCAACATGAATCCAGGTTTAAAACAATAATTAAGTAACTGATAACAGTTTCCAACGCTTTTACATTCAAAGGCTTTTTCCGCAGGTATTTTTTTGGCTGTTCATTTGAACAAGAGTCTGTTTCAGCTTTCACTCCCTTTTTAAGAAGCCTTTAGACAATACTGGTGTTTCACACCACCACGGGTGGATTCTAAAATCCCCATTACAAAGCATTACAAAATATGAATGCTTGCAAAGATATAATTACCCATCTTGATAAAAATAATCAAAGATGTTAATCCCTTTAATTCAGGGATGTACTTGTCACTTTTGTCACCAAAAAGACCCTAGCATCTAAATATATGACAGTGGCAAGCCTCTGTCCTGGTTTTAGAAAGAATCATAGAATCAACTAGGTTGGAAGGGACCTTTGAGACCATCAAGCCCAGCCATCACTTTGCTTTTGCAAAAGTCTTAGCTACTGCAAATATTTTTCATACAACATGAAATTACTTGATTTTAGTGAACCATACATTGATAAATTAATAGTTGCAAAGCAGCTCATTTTGAAAACAAATACTGTCAAACGTGGACACTTTCCATTCCAGGCCCTTTCCATAAGTTGTGTATGCACGAGTGCAACTGCGATCAAGGTTTCTGAATTTTAGCAATCATAGCAGAAATGCCAGGAGGGATAAACAGATAAATATTTTTACGCAAGTGATTAGTGCACATGAATGGAGCCAGACTGAAAGAAATAGGATTTGAATCTCTATAGATAAGACAGAAATGCAGATACCATATATTTATACTGCTGCACATTAGTCTGGAAAGACGGCTCCTGGATTTGATACAGACTGAATGGAAACTAAACTCTTGGTAGAAGATGCCAGCTAATACCGTTAGGTCCCAGCACCGAGAACCTGATGAGGCCACCTATGCATTTCTCTCGCATCAGCCAGATGAGGTCAGAGACTAGCTTTTGGCTCCAGCTGACCTCAGCCAATTCAAACTGGCAACCTAGAGGCCCTGCGTCCCACAGCGTCCTCAAGTCAGACTACACAAAATGCTAAACAATTACAAGTCCATACCCTTACCATATAATTTTTTTTCTCCAGACTGCCAGATACCTAAAAGCCACTTCTTTTACATCCAAACATAGTATTTAAAGGTCAAGACGAAACTCTCTTGCTTCCCATTTCAGAGGCTGACCTTTCCAAGGACAGCAGCAGGCAAGGCTCACAAACTCTCCCTCTCTGTTGAGGATTTTGGTTTTTGGAGCCTGATCCTGCTGGACACCACAAGAGCTGAAGTCTAGCAATTTTCTGGGCACAGTGCAAGACATTTATTTAGTTTAATGACACTTTTTTTTACTCCTGAAAATAACAGACACCACAGTTGCTAATGTGCATGAATGCAGCTCACGTGAGGGGTTCTTTACTGCTCCTCCACAGAACTTGTGCTTGCAGTGCTGACCACCTGGAAGATATGGCAACAGACATTTGCTACATCTATAAAGTTTAAACTTTTCTTGTTTTTTAATTGAAATTACACTCATCTACATTTCTCCAACTGCAATAGTTAAAGAAATTGTCTCTATGGGAAAATCAATCAGAACAGCTGCTGCAGATTAAGCTCTCCTATAATTACATATTTTGAAATAGCTCCTGTGTAGATATTCTATCCCACAATAAAAAGGAATATAATTCTGTAAGAATCATTTTCAATCATTGGTCAATTTCTGACCAAACAGATCAGTGGTATTTCTCCCTGTTTTGCTGATAACTTATTATTTTTCTGTTCCGTGTCCTAACACAGCTTAACATCTAAGCTGTTGCCTCTAACAGGATTTTAGCTCTAACAATCTTCCTTTCTTAATACTTTTTGTATTGCTTCATCTGTTACTTTTTTCTTACCTAGCCGCTTTCTGACCTGAAGGAGTAATACACCTGTGAGATGCTAGCCATGCTCCTATAGGCATTGAAGGGGGTCAGCTTTGGCACTGATTAGCCATCTGAATTTGGGGCACACTTGATACCTTAGTCAGAAATTATCTACTTAAAATTTAGATCAACAGCTAAACCTCCCTCCGCTTCTATGGTTCCCTGTCTTGGTCTTGTAACACAGCTGCCCTGATGACTTTCCTGCTTGATTTAAAAGGCTTCAAACCAAAGCAGAAATGGTCACTGCTAAATCACTATGAAAATACTGATGATTCCATCCCATGAGTTGGGAGGCATTATCCCTATCATACAGAAAAGGGGCTGCCACCAGAGCTAAACGACTAGCTTGGCACCACACAAGATGCAATTTTCAGTACCACAGTGAGAATTCAGAAGCGTTTAGCTCTTAGTCAGCCACAGTTCTATTCTGTCCCTTTCAGAAAGATGAAATCCCCTACTTGCATAAAGAATTTGTGTACAGCTGAACTCCAGTATGAAAGGCAAGAAACTGTCCTAAGTAATAACTTCTCCTTCTCAGGTCCAGTAACTATATGGCAGAGTAAGAGTACTAAGAACTATATTTCAGATAGCAGAAGCTGAGCAAATTCAAGTCCTTCGATATTGTCTGCTGTATCAGGGCTAAATATTCTCACCTGTCAGCAGTTAAGCTGCTCTTAAGCCAGAAAAGGCCAGGCTGCTTCTGCCAGTGTGCCACACAGCCCCCCCTGAAAAAGGAGCAAACTAGCATTTTCCAGGATATTGCTCAGCAGCGCCTTTACTGTAACTCACCCTTTAAAGATTTCTGCCCCTTTCACTTGCTCCATCTCCTTTCTACAATCATTCCAATAAAGACAAGCAAGAGTTTGGGAGTCTGATCTGAAACTTGCCTTTCCGATGCCTTTTGGGAGTCTGGGTTTGCAGATTGGAGAACAGTGACAAAAGCTGAGGTGCAAATCCCCTATTGCTGTGGGCTGCCAGACTTTGCTTAAATCTCCCATGGAGATGTGCACCTGAATTTCTTTTCACAGGCTTCAGCGAATTCAAGAATTCCATTTTCAGCTAAAGTATAAGGAACAGACTACAGATTCATGCCCTGAGTGCAGCGCATTTTCTGCTGATTTATTGACTGTGCATAAATACTGCACTATAACTGTCATATTTAACCACAAAAAGAGAAAGCTGTGTGCTCAGGAAAATAATTCAGGGCAACTCCGAGATTTTCATCTGTCTTCCATGCACTTCAGAAAAAGAGGCCTATTAGCAAAGGGGCAGAGTCCAGCCATCGTGATTTTCTGCCCCTCTCCCCAACGAAGTTAACCCTTTGCTGGGCACAGGACAGAGTACCTTTCCTCTTTCTGCAGGGTTTTTATGTGAGCACAGCTAAAACTGACCTTGGTCCAAAGGTGAAATCCCGATCACCACAGCCTGCGTAACAGCAGGCACTGTTTAATTTCCATTTTGCTTTAAAGACCCATGAAAAGGGGATGAGGAAGTGATTGGTTGCCTAAGATGGTGGATCGTTTTGCAATAATGGTAGATAAGCAAAATTCTGACAAAATGTCTCCGAGGAGACATAAAAATGAATACACGAAGCAGTACTTTGAACAGCAAACCAAACTGGAACAAGTTTCCAGCCAGGCAAGGCTTTCCATAGGAGAGCTGGTTTCAAAGTTCAAAACTCTCTCCAAGGAAGAAACCACATTCAGAATAAGAGTCTGAAAAACATTCTGGCTACTGAAAAAGAAACTGAAACCTTCTTGGTAAATTTACCACACTGGAGAAGTGAGTTACTCTAAACGTGAAGATAAGAAAAAGAAATTAAAATCATGCACATACCTATGCATATGCAGGGAGATACAAAACTGAAAGTGTGTGCTTCGGCTTAGTGCATCTTTGTGATCAAACAGCAAATAACATCAGATTAATGGGGTGGGTCCCCCAGCAAAAAGACCCTACATGTCACACCAAGTTCTCCCCACAAAGATTTATCATCTCTCTCTCATAAATGCTGGGAGACAGCAGAGCTTGGTCTGGGGGGAAGACAGGAGGAAAGGGAGAGGGATTTCTGAGACAGGAGAGATGTGCACCAGGCAGTCACAGCCGCAGGAAGCGGCGGCTCACATCTAGGGATGCTCTGACCTGTTGGTGCGTTTGGATTGACAGCCAGCCAAGAACTGTGTGAAATTCCCTGTTACTTCCTTTTACTGGTCTTATGCTAAGTGTTGCTAAGCTGTACCTGGGAATCAGGCCAAATCAACTTGGGATCTTTGGATGAAAGGCATTATTAAAAAAAAAAATAATCCAGAGTATTATCCATGTGGAAAGCAACAATATGAATTAAATGAATGTGCAAAATAGCAGGATTTGGGGTTTATTACATTCTGCAAGATAAAACATAAAGACAGACTAAAAAATTGCCTCTTCTGATGAAAACTACATCCCTCTGCCTGGGTTTCTGAGAGGAAGAGTCACAAATGCAGTGTATCGTTACCAGAACTGATACCTGAAAACATACGTTTTTAAATAGACTGGAGCCTACAGGGACTGGTTAGGAAACCCATTTTCCTAGCCTAGGGTACACAGATGTGTGCCACCAAGTGAACATTGCTTCATCTGTTACCTATCAGCATTTATTTTATGACAAAGAATATTCTTATAGACTGGGGACCTGCTCTGAACAGACAGGATTCATCATAAAGGGAAAGCCACGCTTGGCTGTTTCATTTCTGGACACAGTTACTATTTTTTTACTATATACACAGCTTGCCTGCACCAGCAATTCTCCCTTACAGAGTTCAAAGTATCTCCTACAGAGAAAGTTTACCTGACCTAACCACGCACTCCGCATCCTGCTTGTGCCTGATCCAGAGCAGACCAGACCCTGCTGTGAGTCTCGGGGAGCCTCAGCCCTCTTACAGACCCAGCGATCTCCAATTTTAGCTCTGCAAGTCACTTTTCAGCCCACAGCATGGTTTTGCTCCACCAGGAACATCCACTGTCCTCCGCTGGCATGGCACCTTGGGTCTCAAAAAATAAAAAGTTAGGGACAGTCTCCAAAACATGGAGGGATGCAGCTCCATGGGACGTTAACTCTGTGCTGAGAGCACCTAAAATTGAGTTACTGGTTCCAAACTGGAAATCTGATGTATTATTTACGGATTTCCATTATCACCTTAACAGATCATCATCACCTTACTGAAACTGAACTCTTTCATGGCATCAGTATGTTTATTTTATTGTCATTTTGTTACCAGAAAAACCCCTAGAACTACTACAGAAAAGATTGCATTGCATTTTACCAGACGCATTCTTCACAAAATAATTTTTTTTCCCCAAAGGAATCCAATAGTTCATCCTAATAGGTATTCGTCATGGAAGACAGTTACAGAATTGGACAGAATTACCTACTTGGAGCACAAGCTTTGTTGCCACATGAGCACTCAGTGGCTCTGCCACAGACCGTCACCAGCATCTTCCATAGGTACCTGGCCTCCCTACCTTGGTTTCCCCAGCTGTACGAGGACTTACTTTGTTGATTTCACTATTTTTTCCAAGACCACTCAAAACCGTACCAAGCCCTCGCTGAAGAGGCGAGAGAAATCAACCCTGCCCTGTAGTTCTCACAAGCTAATTTCAGACATGATCTAACGAGTGGGTGGTAACAAGACAGCAAGGCGGGACAGGAGAGAAAGGCCCAAGCAGCACTGCTGAGCTTAGAAGGAAACTCAGCAAAAAGCAAGTGCCCAGGAGAACAAAACAAAGATCCTTTTATTCGTCAATATTTATTTTTTCTAGATAAATAATGTGGAAGAGGAAGCAAAGGCTCATCTCCCAAGGTACCTGGTAGGTGTTTGGAAGAAACAAGTTTCCAGGAAGAGCTTAGGCAGGGACACAACCTCATCTTGTGAGAGCAGCTCTCTGTGTCGTGGCACGAAAAAAAGGCGATGGCAGGAGCAGAGAGCGCAGTGCAGCAGTGTTGCCAGCAGCACACACCAGATGGGAAACTCAAAGAACCGAGACACAGCAGCAAGCAAGAAATAGGTGTGCAGAGTCTTGAAGAGTCAGCTCGAATGTCATGGGGTAGCAAAAAAGGGCACGAGGTGGAAGAGCCATGCGACTTTGCCAGACTGAAAGGGCAGCAAGGTGTTCCCCACAGGTGCTTGCGCCTCGATCTGAAGATATTGGCCTCTCTCAAATGGGGTATTTATGACAGATAGGAATATGGAAATTTAAAAGAGGAGTGCGCTTAAGATTTACACACAATAGAAGATATTGTGCTTATTCTGGACTAAGTAGGAAAAAAAAAAATCATCTGCTCTCTCTGGAGTTGCTATCTTTGTTCCTGTTTAGCGCTGCTGACCTTTCTCAGAACAGACTGAATTACTGAACTTCCTGATCTCTCAGGTCCCGATTTTGTCACTTCCTTGCGCTCACTCGAGTTTTGTGTATTAAGTTTGAAGGTTTGTTGGCAACGAAGGAGAACTTCAAATCCAGACACTTCTCCTGTTTACTTGCTGCGTGCTCTTACCTAGTTTTGGATAGGAAGGCAACTTCAAACTGGAGAGGGTTACAAGAACAAAGTTTTCACATCCTTTCAGAAGCTTTTGGCAATTTCTAACAGCTGAAAGTTAATTATTTTGGCACGAAGAGGCACCAGAGAATCTTTTACCTATGGCATTCCTGTATAAGGTTTCCTTGACACTTTTGTCTAAGAAATAATAGAAGGAGAGGAGTAATAAAAAGCCCACATTTATCTTTTTTGAGATACAGAACAGCTTTGCTACAAGAAGAAATTAAATAGACAAGAGCTCTTCGGGTTGGGGGGGGAGAAAAAAAAAGATGACTGCAGAGGGAAGCGATAGCAGTCTATAAAATGCTGAATAGAGAACGTAAATACAGAATAATTGTTCACTTTCTGTTACAGTACAAAAGCTGGGGGGGCATCCAACAAAGTCATTAAGCAGCAGGTTTAAAACAAACACACCCAAAAGGAAGTACTCTTTCATACCATCCATAATTGCACTGTGGCAGTCAGTGCCTCGGGAGGCTGTGGAGACTGAAAATGGATTTTAAAAGGCATTAAAGAAATTCATAGGGGACAGTGTGATCAACAGCAAATAAATACAGTAGTTTAGGTGAAACATTTGGGTTTTCAAACCCTTACCCAGCTGATTTCCCAAAGCTGGGAGGAGACACCAAGTGAAGATGATTCGGTACGTGGCCTTTTTCTTCATCACTAAGCATCTGTTCCTGGAACCAGCGTGGCAGTTCCTGTGGTTCAGCGCTGAGCTACGAGGCTAAGCGTTGCACATCAGTAACCAACAGCGAACAGTTCTCTGCATTCTCCTGCTCGGCTCCTCTCCATCTTCCAGCAGGCTTCCTCCCAGGGCAGGAGATGCTTCTGGCACAGCTTCACAAATCCAACCCTCCCCACCAGTATCCCTGCAGCAACCACACTTAGAGTTGTGCAGGGAGAGAATGTTGCATTAGCTCTCTCTAGTGAGGTGCAAGTCTCAGGTTAAAACCAGGAAAATTTTAATCCCGTGTTTTAGTATTGTATTGTAGCCTCCACGTCTCATATTCCAAGGGTAAAAAATGCAGCTGTGCTCCATTCTTGGTCAAAAAGCTCCCCCAGTCCTCAATAATAATTTGGTACTATCAAAAAAAAAAAAAAAAGAGAGAGAGAGACAGTCGGACTAGGAGGCAAGGGAACAACTGCTGTAACCCAGTGAAAGTAACAATTTACCTCAGACAGCAAGGAAAAACAAACAAACAGAAAGAAAAACCAGGAACTCCACCCTGAAGTCACTCAGTTTCATTTTGAAAAAAAGTAACTGCAATAAGAGATTTTTTTTTTTATGCAACACTTATAAAAGACAAGAATTTCCAATTATGATTATGCCCAGCCTTTTTTAAAAGTAAGCTATAATAATGCCAATTCTTTTCCAAACAATTTCAGAACAGAGTCAGAAACATTTTCAAACTTCAGTTATTCCCTAGTCAGCTCAACCCATTGTGTTTGCAAGGAAAATCCAAATTAAGCGGGAGCTTGTGCCAGCGATTTCCCATGTCACAACACGCTCATTCGTCACCCCAGCGCTTCTCCAGCCTTGCACAACGCACACCCCTACAGCATCCTTGAGCCAAGGCCGGGCAGCTTGGTCCTCACCCCGCAGCAGCCCTGCTCCCTCCTGCTGCCCCTTCCATCTCCCACCTGCAATCTCCTGATTCCTCCCAACACCTCCTGCTCCCTCATTTTATCACACAGCAGCAAGTCAGGATAGAGAGGAGAAAGCAGCAGAGGAGGGAACAGGACACGGTGGGTGACTGGTGCTGGGCACAGACTTTTCATACAGACAAGAAAGAAAACAGGATTGAAAATTCAAGGGGGGACCACAAAAGCCTCCTGACAGTCCAGCACAGCAGAAATCTGCAACACGCCACCAATGACTCAAGTTTTCCATATAGCACTTGTATTCCCAGCTTTGGAGCACACTAAATCAAAAATATAAGGCGAGTGGTATTCTTGCACCAAGGCAGGGGGGTCCTAAGCTGTTTGGCACCCCTGCTAACGCGGTCCTCCTGGGGAGAGTCACTGGTGCCAGACTGGGCCCATTGAGGGTCGGTATCTCAGTGCCAATGCTTTGGGCCTTCCTACTGAGCACTCACAGACCCTTTACTCCTCTCCACATGCTCAGATCTCCTCAGTGCTTACGCAGGGTAAGCAACATGGGCAGGAGAGAAACAAAAACTGGAGGAGAACAGATATATGTAAGCAAAATAGGGAAAAAAACACTTTGAAAAGTAGTCTTGAAAACAAAGCATAGATCATAAGGAAAACAAGTACAAAGAGAAGCACAGGTCTTAAAAAGGCTCCTGTTTTTCTTTAGGAAGAGCCACAATTAGACAAAATGCATAAATTAATAAACTGAAACCATAAATTACCCTTTGATACACGTAACAGGAGCTTACCTGAATCACGTCCCAGGCAACCACAGTCACCTGATAAAACCAAAACGACCACAAAAATGGAAGCTAACTTTTTTTGATTTAGAAATTAGTGCTAAAGAGGTTCTTTAGACACCAGTCTACTTAAAAAAATAATTCATATTACAACCCAGCGCATCAAGGCACAACACATCAGAACAGGGGCAACAAATGAAAAATCAGCCTCAGCCTTCTAAAGGGAATTTCAGCAAAACACAGACATTTCAGTTAATGGGCTTTGACTGGGGGTATTTTAGCTCTAGGCAGCCAAGCCTGGTTGCTCTTTGAACTTAATTCTCTGAGGTATCAATCACCTGGAACTCCAGATGAACTTGGTAAGATCAGCAGCTGATGCTGGTCTGACTCAGGCCCAGCTGTCCTCAAACAGTTAATCAAACCCAGGCATTAAAAAAAACAAAACAAAACCTGAATCCACCGAGATTTTGACAACCAGGGATTTATCTGTGATAAGACCAAGAGGGCAGCAGGGCCCTAAATCCAAGGACACTGCCTGCATCACTGGCAGAGCAATGAACAGAAAATAGAAAGACTTTTGTTCTGATGGTGATATCCAGCAGAAGCTGCGGCTCCACTGCAGGAAGGGCAGTCCCTGGGCCTGCAGAGCACAGGCAGTACCTGTGGCTACATAGGCTACGGTTCCCACAGGGAATGCAGCTACCGCCAGGGCATTCCTGGCTAATTAAATACAGGCTGCCAGCTAATTACCCCTGCAACCCTCCTCTTGCCACGTTTCCAAGCCTCTGGTCAAACACAGGCTATATGGAGAGCTCAGAACGTAAGGAAACTCAAATTGAAAGCCTTGCTGCATACCAGATACAACCATAATATTTTTCTTACTGGTTTACTATTTTCAAAACAAAAGCAGCAAGGGATATCTGTTATCAAGCTGGACTCTTACTTCATGTCTTCTGACGCTTGCTTGCAGAGACTGGGAAGGCTGTCCTGTGGATACTTTGCCCCCAGGATCCAGGACCAGCACATCCATAGCACCCCTGGCTACCCCAAGCTGGCGATGTGGCAAACAGCGGGGGGCAGTAAAATTAGTAGGGCAGTGCCGCAGCAGCGCCAGGGAAAACTGATGTACCTGCTGCAAGTATAAGATGGAAGCTTTTGCTGTCAGTGCAACTCTTTGTCAAAGTACAAAATGAGAATCTTATCTTTTCCAAAGCTTTTCTTGAAACAGTATACAGAACGGCCTGTGTGCGAGCATTATGCTCAGCTGCTCCTGTTCCCAGCAGATAGGCAGAAAGGGGCTATCTAATTTCATAGGCCAGGTCTATGCTATGCCTTCTGTCTCAAAACAGAGCTTTTCCCTAATGTCATTAAAATAAAGCAAGCCCATCTAAGAAATAGGACTTTGCCAGCAGTGGACTTTAGGCTTTTGCTAACTGTTCCTTCCTATTGAGATTTATTTTCTTGTTGTAGCCTCATCATTAGTTTTACAGGGGTACGGAACATACACATAACTCATTAAGGCAGCTGGCAGCGGCCACATCCAGCCTCCTGCCAAATTTCACTTGTGACGATCCAAACAAGCTTGGTAAAAATCCTCACTTTGTGATCGCTCTCCAGCCAAGAAAACAGCCAGGAACGATTCTGTCGCTACCAGGTCTTCCCACACACCCTGCCTTCATCTTAATTTTTATTCATAGGAACATGCAAATTTCCTGCGACATGGGCTGGAAATGGCTTCTGTCGCATTTCCAAAAGACGTTGGAGGATTTCAGCATCAGTCACCGTGTCACGCAGGCCATTACACAACTTCTAACAGACAACACTGGAAAAAATCCTGACCCAAGAAGTAGCACGACAAACATACAGAGAAACTCAGTCATCCCTTTGAAAACACTATTGTTTATTGCGGCCAAGGTCAACAAAATTATAAGCAAACTGTTTTAGCAAACTCCACAAATTTACAAACGCCGATACTCTGCATTGTTAGTTCTGAAGATACTTGAGGAACAGTTAAGATCAGAAGTAGGCAGGCCTCAAACACAGCAGCTGAATGAAAACTCAGTGGGCTGGAGTGGCATGGAGGCCAACCTGCTTCTCCAACAGATGCCCTTTCCTTTGGAATCTTGGCAGGGAGGGACAAACACAACAATTTTCAGAAAACTTAGTGAAGAAAGTACGAATTTCTGGCCTCAATGTCTAGGGGCTATTTGCTATTCCCTCAAGGGGACCAGAATTTTATCCCGCATCTCAAGCCATTCCAAGTGTCCACCCCAAAGTCCTTCAGAGTAAGGAAAGAAGTCCAGCATCTCTCCTGGGCTTCTCAGGGTGAAGTTAAATCCAAGTATCACCAGATTGGTAGCTCTCTGAAAGAGCCCAGATCTGGTTTAGGATCATAACAGAGTGAAACCCTTCTGCCCAACCATAGTCATGGGCATCTCATGCAGCTCTAAGGATAATTAAACTATTCCTTTGCGTGAAAGTCAAGGCTTTTGTAGCTTAGCAAAAACTAGAGAGAGGAGCATAAACAACCAGCAAGACTGAGAAACAGTGACGCTTTCCTATTAACTTGCCTACTTGCCAATATTTTGGTTCAGTGACAAATACTAATCCCAACTGCTAACAGTCATATAAACTAACTCACATCCAACACGCTGCGCATGGTGTGTTTTACGCTTATTGACTGAGGGCAAAATCAAAGCCTGAGCAGTAGAAGCCAAAGGCACTTTTGTCACTGAAAATCACCATGACTGCTGCTTGCCTCCTTTTCTTCACCAGTAGGCATAATGCTGACTATTGGTTAGAAATTTGATTTTTTTTTTTTTTTTTTTAATTTACACTTTCTGCCTTTTTAATTTAAATCAGGTGGCATTTGTAGTCTGGTCTTAAATGACTTACACAGGGAATATAAGGGAGAATCGAGAGCAGAACCTCGATTTCCTTACTTACAGTATGAGCTCGAACTACTCTTGAGTGCTGCCCGCTTTACTGAAACAGTCAAGTAGAAACACAGCTCAGTTGACAGATTGTATGATCCCGGCCTTCCTCTTTTGTTGTTGCTCATTCATCCTTTTTATGTAACTGTTGCCTTACCTGTGAAAAGCATAAAGGTCAACTTGACACTAAACTGTATCATTGGGAAGAGTTATCAAAATCGTGGACAAAGCATAAAAAGTTGTCACCCGCTCTCTTCATTTTGGCACCACAGCCTGTTGGTAACGTTATTCTGGACACAACTGCTCCAGTGAACTGCACTCATCAGACTTCTGCCATCAAATTTACTGCCTAAAGTTGCGTGTGCAATAAGGGGAAGCTGTAAATAAATGGCACGGTCTTGCTAATGACTGTGTATAGGGCAGAAGTAAGGTCAGACAGTGCTCTTGCTTTCAATAAATTCACTGGATCCAATTTCTATCTCGCATTGCTATAATTTCTGCAATATCACTTTATCGACTTTTATCCTAATATAATCCAAAGTATCCCAATTGCACACTTTCTCCTAGTCAAAACATTCTTGTGAGTGTAATAAGACTTGGGTGAATTTATCAGCATTACTACAAAAAGTATGAAGAAACTAAAACTAAGAATACATCAAGTGTAATATCTCTGTTGTCTATACCGAGCTGTGCTGTTAGCAGTGTGCTGGGGGAAGAAGCAACTTGGCCGGAAGGTTTATGAGGATCTGAGCTTCACTTACGCTGGAAACACCTTTCCCATCAAAAGCCCACTTTTATTACAATTAAATGCTTTGAGAAATCAGTAATTTTGTGAAAATTCCATTTTAGGGGAAAAGCAAAAATTCTGAAAGCATCTGGTGTCTTGTTTCGATATTTTCCCTTCAAAATAATGGCATGGAGCACAGTGCCTACAAAAACGGGGTACACAATATCGCAGCACAATAGATTCTAGATAAAAGCAGACATTTCAATCTATCCATCACACCTTTATCTTTGAACATTGCAGTTTTACTCAAAATAACAAACTAAACTTCACGAAAGCAGTGAAGGGGCGTTCATCATGGAATTTCCTGGGGTTTTTTTCCATTTCCCTTTGGAGTGAGGTGGGTGCAGCCCTGAAGCAGAACACGGCGCAAAGGTGCTTTCTGGGGCTCGCTCTCCACGAAGAGATTCGCAGCTGCGTCTCGCATCACCCCAGCTCGCTGCGGGGCTGGCAGGCCGGGGGCTCGCTGGGCTGCGCTGCTGGGGCAGAGCCCAGCAGGAGGGTGAAAAGCAGCACGTGGAAACGCAGTGGGAAGCCAAAGCGAGCCAAGCCCAGCTGTCAGAGCCCTGCTCTGAGCGTGTGTTGTGGTTTGAGGAACCCACAACCATTTATTGTCGTTCAGATGATTATTCTCTCACCTGATGAGCCCTCCCCACCCAGGAAGGGGAATTGGGAAAAAGCAAGGAAACCCAAAGGTTGAAATATAAACAGATTTAATAGAATAAGACTAATACAAAATACACAAGGACTGTACCCAGCCCATTCCATCCCCAGAAGCCGGGCGCTCCCCGCAGGGACAGCCGATGTGGGACCCCGCGAGCGCTGCAGCTTCGGGAGGAAGGGAAGGGCTCAGGGCTCCAGCACCGGGGCAAGGAGCTCTCAGGTTCCCAGACATCATAAAATAGTGAGCACTCCTCAGCAAACTTTCTAATTTATACTGAATGTGCCGTTCATGGTATGAAATAACCCTGTTGGCAGCTTGGGGCAAGTGCCCGGGTCTTGCTCCTCCTCATCGCTGCACCTGGGGAGCTCAGAAACAGAGACCTTGAAACCCACGCCCCAGAGCTGGCTATAAAGTAAATGTTTTCACAAATTCACACACTAAAGTCTTCAAAAGTGCAGCATTAGAAAAGAAAAGCATTAGAAGAGAAATTAGTCCTGTGTCGTACAAACCAGGGCAGCACGTCAGAAAATTTTGAAATAAAGGTTACAAACTTCAAAGAGACAGAGATTATGCTCCAACAGGGTTGTAGCGGGGCGTAATTCAGCAACCTCTGCCTCCCCCTAAAATCCCACCATCACTGAGCTGAGTGCCCCCCTCGGACTGCGCAGGGCTGCGATCAGACCCCGGGTTCCGCAGCAATTCTCCTGCCAGTCCCAGCACATGGGACCTTCGCTGCTCTCCTTATCCCCACTGACATTTTCATGAGTTTCAGAAGGGAGGTCATATCTGAGAGTTGGCTGTCACACCAAAAAAAAAAAAAAGGAAATTAATTTTAAATAAATTTTGTTATGTTTGCATTTCAGAATAAATGTAAATTGGCACCAGAACAACAAGCAACGTGAAATGAGACTTACAAATGTGTTAGTACAAGCTTGCACATGAGGCAGTCGCAGATGATTGATACAATGACTGATACTATAATTTAGCTTTTTATGCAGTTTAAATGAGCACTCAATTCTGTACCCTTTAATCACAAAGTGGCATTTCATCTCATGAGCAGTCAGCTGTAGTTCAATAAAAGAAAGACTGCCCAACAGGAATAGGCAAAGTAGGCTGAGGCCTCCAAAAAAACCCAGATCAAAAACATTATTTGAAAAATTAAATATTAATATAGGCAAGGCTTCCAACTAAATGTTTCCTTTGGTATTTGCTCAAGTGAATGTTATACCTCTAGTGGCAGTAGAAGTGAATTACTTAGCATAATGACTATGGAAAATTCAGACTGCAGTGAAGTAGTTTCTACATCTTCGATATAGGTATGTACATACAAAAATGGGTGTCATTTTTGAAAAATGAAATCTTAAATCCCCACGTTGGTAATTCGCCCTGCTCAGAGCTTGAAAGTTGAGCAAGAGATGTGAGCAGGCCTTTCCAAGTGAAATACTGTAATTTGGCCAAATAAAATGACAGCATGCGGGCTCACACACAGGATTCAGATGTGCCCAGGGCTTCTGCTGAAGTGACCAGCTCTGTCCTCCTCAAAGGAAAGCTCGTTATAAAACTGCTAGCGAATAGATTGCCCCTGCTGTAGGGGCAGCTCCGCAGAAGGAGGCACACAGCTGTGACAGTGCCAGGAGTCTGTCCGTGGAGCTGTCTCTCCTCCCAACCCCAGCTGTTTCGACAGCGGAGTCCTCCCCCAGTCTGCCCAGGGGCTGGTGAGCATTGCCCCGCAATAGGTTACCACCCCTCTGAGCTGGATATACTTGTTTGAACACTCCCTAACCTATTTCAGTGAAAATCACCTGGGCCAGCAAACTCTTCTGACTTAAAATGTTGGGCCACGGTTGCGCAGACATTTTTTCTTCTGCTCTGCTCATCTTCAGCTACGCTTCGGCTCTGCATCCCCCATCCCATTGGCCTATGCGCTATTTTGTCTACTTTTATAAACCTAAGTTGTTGGGTTTTTTTAAGTTGGATTCCGCCCTGCACCTCTTACTCGCTTAACTAAGTGCTACGGTCTGCTGATGCAAGAGATGGCACAGGGTTGTAAAAAACGGCCAGGAGGTCCCAAAATCGAATGTGTCTGCAGGAAAAAGATTTTTGAAACCACGGCTTTTGGTAAACTACATGACTTGATTAATTTCACAGTCAATGTGAAAATATCAATGATTAATGATCTCAATCTCTTGTTAGTGTCGCACTCTCCAGACCCACCAAACTCAGCAGGGTCTCCACAATCAAAGCTCTTTCTGGCCTGGGCCTTCGTGTAAGTGATTGGGTATGTGGCTCTTGCTGAGTTGCACAGTGCAGAATGTGCCCAAGGCAGGTCACTCCTCATGCCTTGAGTCAAAGCAGTCACCGTAATTAACACCAGATGGAGAAATGAACTCTCACCACTGTGCGTGCAAATCAAGAATGGGTAGGATCTATGCCGACGGGGTCCTCTTCAAGTCGGCGCAGGTAGATGACCCGCACTGTGAACTTCTCAATTGCTGGTGG
Organism: Rynchops niger; assembly: GCA_013400035.1. NCBI lineage: Eukaryota > Metazoa > Chordata > Aves > Charadriiformes > Laridae > Rynchops > Rynchops niger. The sequence goes on along the minus strand of VXBH01000805.1, from coordinate 47,132 downwards.
CAGCAAAGCCCAAATCCAGAAGCTTTTTGAATTTCCATCTCAGAGATAACTCTGGCCTGCTCGCCTCCCAGGTCTCTCTGTTCTGCAGTGCATTTGCACCGTACCAACGGCTGCACGAACCAAACACGAGACCATCTGCTTAGTAGCATCACCACCTTCTTGTTCTCCACTTACAGTCTGGTTTAAATCCCTCGTCTTTGCCCCGCTGACCATAATAAGGAACAAGTTCAGCAGGCAGGACAGGTGGTTTCCAGAGTAATTCCCAGCAGAACTCCCCACAGGAGCCTGGAGCACACCTTGGCGCCATGCTCTGGTGCAACATGGAGAGCCCTTCGGAGAGGGGCTGGGATCAGGGAGAGAAGGACGAACAGCACTCGTGGCCAGCTTTTAAGGAAAAACTTAAACATCAGTGTAAGCACTTGCTAACCTGACAGCAAAGGCGCTGGTGAGGCTGCCCTGCCTCTCCTCTGCACAGCGGCACAAAGACTTAACAAGTTGCACACGTAGAACGCTTGAGCAGCGGAGGTGCAAAATGGATTGGAATACATGAAGCTTTTAATAAGATTTTGATAACAATGATTTTTATGTTAATCTCTAAAGAGTTTGCTTTTGTAACATTTAACTGATAAGCATATAATCTAGTTTTAATTTAATCTCTGCAGGTGTTTCCCAATGGTAAATGTTAAATTTTTATTGCTTCCTTAGGCAGTAATAATAGGGGAAATGTCTGTAGGGCTCCTACCATCCATTTATATGCAGATAGCATCGTATTTTATAATAGCTGTAAATCTGACAGGATAGCCTCTTACTTTTGTGATGACATTATAAATATGTGTCAACACTGAAAACATCTTTGGAAGGAAAATGAAATAGAGATGTTATTAGAGGTCTAATGAAACAACCATAACTGCTTATTTCTAAGAGATGTATGCGCACATCCTTGAAAGAAGCAGAGCCCACGCTGGGCTTGCAGCGGGACAATGGAGATTCTCAGCAGGGTCCTACAGACGACACAGGAATAGATCCTACACTTCATAAAGATGATGACTGCCTATAAAACTCTCAGTGTTTCCTCTCTCTGAGGTTTCTAAATGATTATAAACACCACAGTGTCTAAGACTCAATTATGGCTTCTTTCATACGGCTTCATGGAGCAAGGCATACATCAGGAAGAACCATAAGACACGGGGTACAAGACAGCGAACCCCGATACCTGTCTGAAGTGTCATGCAAGCATAGTTTGGGCAAAATTCACTCTGTACAAGATCTGAGAGGGACCTGAATGATTGCTCAGATCTTACGCTGGCCTTGTTCTCAAGAAAGAGCATGCATGAAACCTGCTGTTGTTTACATTTAGTATTTTAAAGACAGCTATGCTTCAGGCTATGTTTTCCCCAAATAATTTTATCTTTTTATATTTATAGAGCACATACAGTGCTCTGGCACGCTGCACTCACTGTGACCACGGGCACATTTCAGGGACTCGTTAGCAGGGGCAGAGCAGAGCTAAATGACATGTAAGGTGGCAGTGGCTTGCCTCCAGCCAGCGTGGAACACGGGCAGAGCATGCTTGGAGCTGCCTTTGCTCTCCTGTACAGGCATGTCCTGAAAGGGATTACACTTTAACAGAGCTCTAGATATTTCCTCAACGGTGCTTAGATACGTGGCTCCCAAGGTCCACGTTATTAGTCATGAAAACAAACAGTCTAACCTCTGACACAAAAAAATACATGCTAGTGCGTTGAAGTTCCTGGCGACACGGAATGGGAATACAGCACGCTGCCACTAGGGGGTGGAAATTTGAAAAGCTGCCACATAGGCGAGTCAAAAAACCCAACCTTTTACTGGTGAATTAGAGTTACAAGAACAGCTTGGACAGTTTAGGTTGAGCAATTCCTGCTTCTATTATAAGTCAGAACATGTATGCTGCTTTAAGGTGGTAGCTGGAATGCAGTATTTTGTTTCTTTTGATAGCCTTTTAAAAGGGGAAAAAAATCTTTTATGAAGACTTAATATATTAGTAGTAATTAGAACGAAAACTCAAATAATTTTCTACAGAAAGACAAGCTAAAAACCACACAACACGGGCGTGAATGGAAATGCAGATACGTCACTCCATTTCCTGAGTTCCTTCAAAGTCAAAGAGGATCTGCCATGTTGTGCCATGGAGACAGCAACTGTCAAGAAAAACAAAATATCACACGAAGAACATTCACTATTACCAATTACATGCAGTAAGAGCTATAGGCAAAACTCAGATATATAAAATGTTTAGCTCTCTCCTGTCTGCGTGCTAGTTCTTTTCCTATCAGACTTTGTAAAAATGCAGTTTATTTTGTCTTAACTGCTTCAGACTGACAATTCATTAAAGGAGGCCCCCCACATAGTGTTTGCGACCAGCCCCTCCAGCTGCACCACTATCACACATGTGCCAGTCTTACAGCAAACACAGAACCCCACTGCCGTGCCCTCTGTATCTAAGTACTACACAACGTCCTTACGCCATGCCAGATAAAGCAGAATTTTTTGCTGATCAAGTGTGAAAATTACAGGAGTCGGGCATAACGCTGTGTTTCCCACAACTTAAGAAAATCTTCTCCATGCTAAATGAGTTGAGAATCTCCCACGGAAAGTATTTAAACAGAGGGATAATCACCACAGCAACCAAAACCATGATAGAGTCATTCAGGAGCATTCCATACGCGCAGCCTCGGCTCAGGTTTCGTGCTGCAAGGAGGCAACACTTTATGTAACAGAAGCCTAGCCAATACTTTTAGGTAACTCACAGTGGTTTCCAAGGTAGGTAAAAAATCAGAGGACCAAACATTAGCTACAGGAACAGATTTTTTTACACCTCAGATCACACTTAAAGTGACCTGACTAAGTTGTTGCAGATTCTCTACTGCATTTTATGTCTCTGCTCCTCTGCATTTGTATTTCTGACTTCATCCACATTTTTTCCTCTCATCTTTTCCCTGCTCTACCAGCATCACAACAAGGACTACAACCTCAGTCTGCCTCCCATCCCAGAAGGAATTAATTATTCAGGAAAAATAAAGGAGCCTGAGAAGGAGAAAGCAAAATAACCTAATGATAAAGCGGAGAACTTCCCACAGATCTGAGATAATTCTAGTTACCGCCACACACGGCAGTAGCCTCCATCTCCCACCCTGCAGAAGAGTAGTCTACCCCTACACGTGGCGCGCGGGCACGCTCACAGACATCCTCTCGGTAAGATTTTCATCCACGTAAAGCACGGAGCCACGCTGGCACGGCAGCGAGAAGAGCAGCAGGACTGTGCCGAGCCAGGCTTTGTGCACTCCCCAAACCAAAAAGCTCAGCACCGGTGCGTTCATCAAACAGCTCTGTAACATTTCTGCATGTGCCAGGGCTGGTTACGTAGTGATGGCACATTCGTGCCTTAACGTCTGGGCTGGGGCATACTCTCTCTCACGGGCACATCACTGCACAACTGTCAGGGATGTGGGTTTTGTGCTCACCGAGGCATCAGGCACGAGCAACAAGGACAGACGAACACTGACTCCCACTCAGAAGCATGCAATGGTTTTCACTTTTAATTGGAGTTAGCACAGGGCTTTTAAAATAACAAAATAATGATGGGTGGAAGAGGAAGGAGACCAGTGCGACTTCCAATTTTCAACAGGTGGACAGTGGATGTAAACGCTAGTAAATGCGTGACAGAAAAACCAAAGTTGAATCCTGGAAAACTTATAAAGGGAAACCTAAAACCTGCTTTTATGGATTCTGAACTTTCTTTGTAAGTGAGCTGGATGAACCAGAAAATATCAACTTGGCTAATTAATGTGCTTCTAAGTCTAGCCATTTTAAATTATGTTTTTTCTAATTCGATCATTCTGTTTATCATTAATTTGAGTATCTCTGAAGTATGTTTATGTCTGATGCTTTTCCTGAGACAGGTTTCCACAACCAGAAACACCCTACATTTGATTAATACTCTGTAAAAACATAGTAATTTTCTGAATGTATCTTGAAGGCTGAAGTCTGACAGTGTTTGAAAACAAGAACTCCAGTTTATTTTTAAACATGGATGTTAAATTCAATGAGCTGATTTACACTTGTCAAGAAACAAAAACAATATTTTACTAGTTTTCACTGCATGCATTTTCAGAAATTCTGACAGGGTTGTAATTTCTATATATAATAATTTAACTGTAAAATTGTGTAATTTGTGGCTCCAAGACTAAAACTAGCAACTACGAGACCTGCAGAAGGAAGTATTTGGAAAAAGATGAGCGTTAACACACACATCTTGGCTAAGTTAATTTTTTTTTTTTTTTTAATTTATTTAATGTCTTTCATGATTTTAAATAGACCAAATACGTTACTTCCTGTCCTGGAGTGTTTCATGATGTTATTTCGAAATACTAATGGCTGCAGTGTTTATTTCACCATAGAAATGTGTTCATTTCACTGGTGGATAAAGGCTTTGCAATCCTGCTGACTGGATGGCTTAATATAAATCTTAATTATTCACCTGACTTGCAACAAAAATATTTTGCTGCATTAATAATCTTAAAATTGGGAATGATATTAGGTGGCGATTATGCTGCTGCATTTATTATTTTTTTTTAATTATACAGGGCTTAAAAGACCAAGTCAGGAAAACAAAAAAAACAAAGATCACAGAACAGTTTGGGTTGGAAGGGACCTTAAAGATCATCTCCTGCCACCTCCCTGCCCTGGGCAGGGACACCTCCCACCAGCCCAGGTTGCTCCAAGCCCCGTCCAACCTGGCCTTGAACCCCTCCAGGGATGGGGCAGCCACAGCTTCTCTGGGCAACCTGGGCCAGGGGCTCACCACCCTCACAGCAAACAATTTCTTCCTGATATCTAATCTAAACCTACCCTCTTCCAGTTGAAAACCCTTCCCCCTCATCCCATGGCTCCCCTCCCTGATCTAGAGTCCCTCCCCAGCTTTCCTGGAGCCCCTTAAGGGGCTGGAACGGGCTCTAAGGTCTCTCCGAGGTCTTCTCTTCTCCAGGCTGAACCCCCCCAACTCTCTCAGCCTGTCCTCCCAGCAGAGGGGCTCCAGCCCTCTGGACAGATAGCGGATACTGCATAAAATCTGGAATTCTGGACAGACAGCGGATACTGCATAAAATGAGTTGAAGCCCATGAGTAGATTACTTAAATAAAAACGTATTAAGTAAGTAAGAGGAATACAGAACAGAAGTAAGAGCAAAAAAAAAAAACCCAGTTTGCAGAGGTAACATGGTCCATTTAAGCTGTGCTACAGCGTAATTAGGTGGTCGTGAATGTGCCTTGTACTTGTTAACAGCTTCACCCCTCATTCAGCCGTGGCGTGCCAGGCATCCCGTCCTGCCGGGGACTGTGGGTGCCCAGCCAGCCCTGCACGTGGAGCCCCAGGGGGGTAAGGAAACCTGAAGGGAACCTGAGGCCGGGCCTGGGGCCTGCGAGCCAGGGCACACAGCGGCCCCAAGGCCAACTACAACGAGCGGGCCCACGAGCCCTTTCGGGAAAGGGTTATGCCTCAGACACCATTAGATAAGGTAAGTTACTCTTAAAAAACACCTTCCCGCAGGAGAGGAGAGCAGGCCGGTCACAGAATCCGCCGCTCGGCCTCCCGGGCCTCCCATCGTTTCACCGCCCGGAGGGCGCAGGCCGGCGGCGCTCCTCACCCCCTCCCCGCGGCGCCGGCGGTGCCCCCGGACCGGCCCTAGAGCTGCCGGCAGGGACCGGGCCCCGTGTCGCCTCCCGGGGGGGGGAAGCGGGGCAGCCACCGAGGACCGCGGCCCCCACGGCGGCGACCGCCCCAGCACCTCACCTCACGGCCGGCCGAGCCAACATGGCGGCGGGGTGTGGCGGCGGGGCGGGGCGCGGCGCGGCGTGGTGACGTCTGGCGATGGCCGCCGGTGGGGGGGAGCCGTCCGCCGCCGTCCCG
>VXBH01000805.1:20659-41157 GCA_013400035.1 Rynchops niger | reverse complement strand
CCCGGCGACGCCTGCCCGGCCTGGCCGCTGTGGGGAGCGGGGCGGGCGGGCCGTGCCCTGCCGCGGCCCGGGGTGAGCGCGGGGCGGCCGGCGGTGGGGAAGGAGCGCGGGCCGGGGCGGGCTGGGTTCTCGCCAGGGGCAGGGCTGCGGGGAGAGGCCGTCAGGGCGCAGATGCCTCGGCCTTTATCTCTGCGGCTCCTCCTCGGAGAACAAAGAGGATCAATTAAGCGGGTGCAGTAATTGCCCTGCTCTGCCGTCCCTAGGTGCGCTTTGAGGGTCGCACCGGAACGCCCTCGCTCCCGGCCTTCCCTGAGGAACGGGTGTTTTCCTCGGTTCATCCGCGGCATCTTGGCGCTTGAGCCGAGGGTTTGAACCCGGGCTGGGACGGGGAGAAAGGCCACGTAGCGCTGACGAGCAAGGTACACGCTTAAAAAAACCAGCCAGTTTAGTGTATTAAACACAACCTGAAAGTGAGAAAATAGAGACGAAAGCAGATGTACCCTTGAAAGTCTTCCGTAGGATTCTTCTAAGCATTACAGTAGAATGGGTCAGAAACAACACACCGCTGTTATTTCGTTTCGCCCTGCTTTTGCATGTCTCTTTGTTGCGTTTGAAGAATGCGTTTGAATGTTAGTGGGATTTTTTTTGTTACTGCTACCTTTTCAGCCTTTGAAAAAATAAGGGGGGAAAATAACGTGGTCCTAATAAATCATGCGGATAGTGACAGCAAAATTCACGTGTGTTGTTGTCACCCATGCTAATAGGTAACGCTCTGAGACTGTTTCATTTTACAGCATCCTGGAGACAGTTACTAATTACATTTCTCATCACTCTACAGAGGTAAACAGTAGCATGTTTCAGCCCAGGCTTTGCGAAGTGTCGGAGTAGTTCTGCCAGTTTAAATGCGACTTTCCGCCTACTTAAATACCTTGCAGAATATGTGCCTTCATAGATTAGCAAATTGAGGTGAGGTTAACCAACTTGCTCAAGGTCATGGAGTGTCAGTGACAGAGTTAGCAATAATGGAATCCAGCCATCCTGGCTGCTGGGGCCCTGCTCTAATCGCTGGATGACTCTCCCAAATAATTGCAGGTAGTTTAAACATCGGTTTGCGTAAGTGCACGTTAAGGCCTTCAAAAAAAAAAAACACTTCTGGGGAAACAAAATATTAACAGATCTGCACCAGCTCGTATGCTGTGTTTGCATGTAGCTTAAAGTAATTGCAGTGCTTGATGTAGGAGGAGGGAATTTTGAAGACGACTTTGTGGCTTATTTTGCAAATGTGCGTTCAAAAGGCATCAGTTTTATTGAGTCTATAGTGTGGGAAGGCTTATTGTGTGGATTTAGAGGGTAGATCGTGAGATACAACAAAAATGGATTACACTGTAGTTAAGACATTTTTTAAAAGGAGAATGTGGAGACTATGACTGTAAAGAGGTTATCTTCTGAATAAAGTGTTTACCAGATGACCTTCTGTAGAGTTATTTGCAGTTGTTAGGGTAAAAAAAATAACCAACCAACAAATGCATTCAGAAGCCATGGTGATGAGGCTGTTGGAAGTTGAAATGGTAACAAAAAAACTTCCTCACTTGATTTATTTTTTTCAGCAGATACTTGCTAAGCAAAAACAAATCACAACTGGTGTTATTTCTGACCCTAGAGAGAAGTTACGTTTCACTTGGTGTTTTTCTCTGTCGAGTTAGATTTATGAAGGAAGGGATTTCAAAGGAAACGCTGGCAGATCAGTGTGTGCTGTTGTGACACCAGCAGTATATATTTAGTAACTTCAGGGGGAAAAGATCCTTATTGTNAAAAAAAAAAAAAAAGGCAGTCACAATTGTTTGTCTGGACTTCAAAGAGCGTTGGAAAGCAAGCTGGCATTGTTCAGGTGTTCGGCTCTGGCCCCAGTCCTGTAACGAGCGTTACATTTGGCAGATTCCTGCAGCTGCGGGGAGTTTCGGTGGGGGTACCAGGAGAAGCCCATCTGCACAGACTTGCGGCCACAGATCTCGGTTTTGCAGGGATTTGTTTGTGCTTACCTTTGTGTTCTGCAAACAATCCTGGTGACGGCTGCCTACAAGGCTTAGTGGTGGTGGTGAGCCTCCGCTGCGCTGCCGCGCACAGTGTAGAAGAGCGGCAGCCAGCTTTTTCAAGTTTTAGATGGACGGGCTGGGGTGCCGAAGGCTGCGTAGCCTTATTTTGAAGCTGCTTTAGGGCTCGTCTCTGCAGAGAAGTTCTGATGATATGGATTTTCTCTGTAAAAGTCTTTACAGTTTCTTGTTGATGAGTGCTGTGTGAAAGGTAGGCGGTTATTAATGCTAAACCATCAAATTTCCCCAGCGTATGTATAGTTTATAACACGGTCTTTGGGAAATGTACTTTTACTGATACTACTTAGTGAGATAACCCAGCAAGGTGAGTTTTAAGCCAAAATGCTTGTCTCAAAAGGATGCTGGTTGCTTGCTTAGAAAGGTTGATATCCTGAATTTTACTTCTGCCAGTCTGAGTGGTAACTTCTTACCCAGCCAAGTTAAATAAGAAAAGGAAACAATAAATGTGGTATACTTTCTTTTTTTTTTTTTTTAAGATTGGTGGTTTATCCATGTGCAAGTTGTGGAATCCTGGGAGGTTTGTGTGCTCTGTTTTCGATGGATGCATAAGGAAAATGAGCCTGGTAACAGGCTTAGTGGTCCGTACCTCCACTGATGTTGTGATTTGTGCCACTGGCTGAGCTGAAGAAACTGGAGTTGTGGTATGAGGCCAGGAATTTGAATGAAACATGCAGTGTTTGGAAAAAAAAAATCGGAATAATATGAATTATTATAAATAATATTTTAAAAATGCTCTTAAGTATAGTCACTTAAAATATCTAGCAGCAGTTACCTATTGGTTGTACAGTAGTTTAAAACATTTATTAGGAAAAAAAAAACCCAAACCCTTTTGTTAATTTCAAAGATTGCATTAATTTCTGGTACACTTAATGTGCAGATATATGAGAATCTTTGGTTCTTGTATGTGTGTTTAGTGAATACTGCATTGAGCTGAGCTAACTTTTGTTAAGAAAAAAGTAAATTCTTAATCTTCTGCCTATGAGAAGTTTCAAAAGAAGTTATTTTGCATTCCTGTGAGCTGGCAGTTTTTCCACATTATCTCTTCATGTAGTCTTAATATATTGGCAGGGAACTGTGAATCTCGCTTGGCCATAGTACATAGAGTTGTTGAAGGAATTGCGTACACTTGCTGCACAAAGTGCTTCTAAACTTTGTTAATTCTCATGAAACAAAAGGGATTTACCTAAGTTCTAAGAAGCGCTTGGAACCCAAATTGCCACTTACAGAGCTCTTTCTTTTTCTAGACCCTTCTTAATAAGGTAGCAGAACATCAGCTTGGAACGCTATCATTGGGGATTTGTTTTCAGAATATTATTAGTAGCATTTCAGTGAAGTGGAAACAAACCTGTGCTCTGAAAAGAAACTGGATCTTGGGAAAGACATACCAGTAAGAGCCATGAATTTAAATTCTACAGAGACTATTTGCTATTTTAAAAAATAAATATACTTAAAAGCTTAGTTTTTTAATAAGAATCGGAGCCAGTCAATCTGAAGATATGACAGATATGCTCTAGTAAACACCTAAACTTGTGTCATGTTCCAAGTATGAAACATGTATCTGGTGCTTGGAAACGTGAACGTCATGACGTTTAGAATGCAAAAATAAGCATTTGGTTTTGGTTGTTCGTAATGCCGGGGCTGTCCACTGCTGGGGAGTTCCGAAACTAAACTTCGTAAGGTGCAACCAGATGAGTTTATTGGACTGGAGAAAGGCTGAAATGGATGTTGTTTTATAAAGCTTCATTGGAAGTGGAAATTACAGCTAATGAGTCAGTAGGAACTTTCTGTTCTTTTAATATTTTGTACTATAGAATAAAGTTAAGCCTCAAAGGAGACCTTCAGTTTGCTAATTAACCTATGGGAGCTACAGTAAAATACGACGTTCTTGAGGAGGAAATGTATGTAGCTGTTTCACTTTGTTCTGTCTGTGGTGTGTAAAGCCAGCGGTATGTGTGCTGAGGAGTCTGGCCTTAATTTTATTTTATGAAATACGTTTGGGATAGTTGCTTGATCGGGTCACGGGTTCTGGTTTTAGTTCTGGAATGTCACTCAAAATAAAACAAAACTGTGGGAGTGGCGGAGGGAGAGTTACGATGGTTATACTTGGGTTAGAGACAGCGGTGGTAGAAAACCTGGCTTATTTTTTAATCAAATAGTAAATCCCAAATCTGTTTGGTATTATTCATCCCAGTTATTTTTCAATTCGTGCCTGTAACTACCATGCAATTGTAATGAGAGTTTAGTTTAAACAAGGCGTGAAGCTGTTCCCCATTCTTTTGTTCTGAATCCCTGGGATTTGGCATACCTCGGTGCCTATGTGAGCAGATACCTGAGTTGTTAGACCTCATCCGGGAAGGTCACCACTGCAGAGAGATTCCTGCCTAGACGGTGACTACTGCTGCCTTTCGGCTTTGTGCTTCCTTAGTTCTGCTCTGGTTTTTCACAAGCGTTAGTGTTCCGAGGCAGGGATGGGATATCTTTTTGTTGGTGGTTGGTTTGCGTTGTAAAGAGCCAGCATAAGCAGCGCTTGTCATGGACCGGGACCCCAAACCGCTGCCATGGTACAGTGAAGAAGTGCTTATCCGTTTATTCTACAGCAGTTTGTTAAATGGCTGGAAACCCAATGTGAATATCTCTTTTCTATTTCTGTATTTTTGAAGGAACTTAAGTAAAGGTAGATTCATAACCAAGCTTCAAGTTCTACATTTTTACACCTTTGTTGACTGCCTCAGTTTAGTATAGACTTATGGAAATAATCTTCTTGCCTTTTCTCTTTTTTTTTTTTTTTCCCTTTTTTCCTTTAGAATTGCCAAAATGCTTTGGAATTCTTAAACGATTCAAAATCTGAAGTCTCTGAGGATACAAACTCATAAGAACACAAGAAGCAGCAAGGAGGATTCAGTGCCAATGCAGCAACAAAAAAGACAGCCAGAGTTAGTGGAAGGAAATCTTCCTGTTTTTGTTTTTCCTACAGAACTTATATTTTATGCAGATGACCAGTCAACACACAAGCAGGTGTTGACTCTATATAACCCCTATGAGTTTGCCTTAAAATTCAAAGGTGGGTTTCTTAGGTTAAGTTCTATTTAAGGGTTAGTTGGTGATCTTGAACAGTCCAATTATAATTCATGTAAGAAATCATATTTGTGACAAAACCAAACTCATGTTCTTTACAAGCATCTGTTGATGAAGTTGGTGAGCTATTAATTTGTGATTTGTTACCACTGTTGTCCTTTTTGTTGCAGTTCTTTGTACAACTCCAAATAAATATGCGGTGGTTGACGCTACTGGTTCTGTGAAGCCGCAGTGCTGTGTTGATATGTAAGTAAAAGTTGTTTGTTCGGTTTGGTTTGGTTTTCAAATGTATGATACTGGATCACCTTAACTTATTTAAGATGTAGTAAATGACAGCGTACGTAGTATAAACTAAGTTGGGTAAAGTTACGATATTTTCCTAATCTCTTACATACTTGTGGCCATCTGGTCTTTGCTATTCTTTCACTCCAGGGCAGAGATACTCCAACATTGGAGATATTTCCTTCTCTAATTTTGCTTTGAGGCATAAATGAAATGGTAGTAAATGCATCCTGTGGTATAGTTTGTAAATCAGCAGTGAGGGTAATATGAGCCTCCTCTGAGTACTTTTTTATTATTTCTAACGAGAAAAGCAAGACCTCCAGGGTTGGGATTTCTTAGTGAGAAATATTTGTTTGCAGATGGGCAAAATGAAAATGCATGCAGTTCTACTGAGCACACTTTCCCGGGCCATGTTTAATGAAGGTACTTTTGCCTACCTTTCACCCCCCGCCCCCGCCTCTCTCGTTCTCAGATCTCTCTGCCTCCCCTTTACCTGTTTCTCCTGTCAGCTCCCAGCCCAGAGAAAAGATGAAGGCCAGTTAAGTGACCACAATAACGTATAAGGTGTGTAGGCTGCTATAGCTCAGAGTAGAGTAGGTACATAAGCTAAAACAGCTTTTTCATCTTCCATTTGCCACCTTATTTCTGTGCTGATGTAGAGAGACAGCTAAAGAAAGTATGAAGTACGTCAAAGAGCAGACTGAGCTTTCTTACTAGAAATTCGCAAACTGTAAAACACCTTTTGGGGTCTCTGGCTAACAAATGGCCATATGCAAAAAACCTTGCTCTTGAACGATCCCTCTTTTGTCAGCTAAATAATACGGTGCTTGGGGAACGGCTCTTTCCTGTAGACTTTTCCTCAGGTGTAATTTGGAAAATTCCAAGGACTCACCAAATAGAAAGGAATTTTAAAACATGGAACTAGAATTTTCAGTGGGCAGGGGCAACAATCCTAAAAATGGAACAAAACAGGTCAGGATATACCCGTGTATCAGTGAGCTCTTCCTGTCTTTAGCAGACATGTACAAAAGCTTGATTACATTTAGTTCATCTTAAACAAATGTCTTGTATTAAATAAAGGAAAATAAGGCATATGCATATTTCCAAGGGAATTTTTTGTGGAGCAAACCCCCCCATCCCGTTCCAGTAGTTGCTGTCTAAGGGCAGTGTTTACTGCTAGGATATAAGCAGTACTATGCAAGTATGGCCGTTTGCCAGATAAACAGATATTCTACAGAGCTTCCAATTATGCAATGGTCTCGAAAAAGAAACAGGAGAATGTATCTGTTTATAAGGGTCTGCAGAAAACATCTCTTTGCTTGGCAGCAGGCTCGTGTCCTCATAGCACAGCGTTATGTAAAGATTCTGCTTAGGCTGATACTAAGAGTAGACACAAAAATTTAAAAGGAAGTGTTAAGGGAAGAAACAAAGGCTTGAATCTGCTGTTCCGATGTGCTGAGACTTGTGTGAATTAGGACTGGGGGGGGGGGGGGGCTTTGTTTTGGGGGGGGGGGGGGAGCCTTTTGTTTCAGGGAAGGCAGTTGCCCAGCCAACACTCAGCTTGCTGAAAGCCTGTCATAAGCACACTCTTTTGCCGCGGACGTGACGTAAAACTATGTATGGTCCTGCAGGCTTCTCGCTTGGGGGTGACTTGGTGCCTGTTTCCTTGTGGAACAGTCTAGTCAGACTAGACAGCAGTTACAAGCACTGGCTATGTGTTAATGTTTGTAGATACCTTGGTGTGATATAGTTCCTTTAAATGAAGACTGAAACGCAAAAATCTGTTTCTTGCAGCAGTTTAATGTGTATCTTATCACAAAGATAGGTTTCTTGAAGCAACTTTAAGGCTACTATCCTGTGTTACTAAGGGTAGAATAATTTTTTTTTCCCCTCAGGAGATGGCAGCCTTCTTGAAGCCATATCAGTTATATGTAGGTATTTTTTCAGATTAGCTGTTGTTACCTTAGAAATGTTACCTTACCTTTCACCAAAAAAAAGTTTCCAATTTGGAAAAATAATTAATCCATATTATCCCTAAGAGCTGGTACAACTTCAAAACCTAAATGTTACAGCTTTTTAATGCTAGGGACGTATTTTCATAATGAATGATAAATGCAGAGAGGAGGCAGTTGAGCAGAGCGCCGCTCAGAGGTCTGTACTGCCTTTCATCAGTGTTATTTTAAAACTGCCTTTTGTAGGTCCCACGTACAATTTTCCCCATGAAATGCCATAAAAATAGAAGGAATGCAGCAACTATCACCCTGTTTTGCTGTTGAAGCCATCTTGGCCGACGTATTCAAAACAGTGGGGCAGCAGAGCCGTTGCTGGTCAGTGAGAAGGCTTACCAAGAAAATGACCGAGTCTCCAGCTATAATTCAGAGAATATGCCTACGCTGCAGTCCGGGTTGTGGTTGCAGCTTGTGTAGCTATGCCTGCCCCAGCTCTTGGTAGCTGGTGAAGCCTCTGCAGCACCGTGCATTTCAGTGCAGGCTATGAAACGCGCTCGAGGTAGCTAGATTGATGAGCAGAGCTCTGCCGCTGATGTCCAGATTTACTCACTGAAAGGCAGGTGAGAAACGTTTGTGTGGATGCGTAGCTGTCATTACTGCACTGCTACGTGCTCTTAATGGTGGGCTTCTGATTTTGAAGATCCCTTTACATCTAGCTGACTCTTGAACGTAGAGGGAATGAGTTTTGCTTCTGAGGGAGTATAATTGTAAAGCTCTGGGCTTGGTTTTCTCAGGAAGCTAGACTTTGCCATCGTCTCTCCAGGTATTCAGCAGTCTTACTTCTTTCCTTCCCCGTCCACTCCAGTCCCCCCATACTTTTTTAAATCATTGGCCAGCATCAAACAACAGGGGTAAAGGAGGAGGCATCTTTCAGATGATTGATGTTTCATGCAAATGGGCAGCCAGGCCCCAGATTCAGGCAAAGGTATTATTGAGATAAAGAATGAACTGTTCTTTTTGGCCAGCCAATGGGAGCAGATATATTTGAGAACCAGAGCGAACTTAGGGAGAGGAAAGAGAAGGCAAGATCAAATCTTCAAGAACACTGAGTGATGGAGGAGGGAATGGGGATCTGTGCTATGGCGGTGTATCTGTGTATGGGGAAGGAGGGGAAAGATCGGGATGCAGGGCGTAATTCCACAGGAGACGTGCTTTTTATTAGTTCCTCTGTTTGAAAACCTCCTTTTCCTCTGCAGTGTGATACGTCACAGAGATGTTCGGGCTTCTTACTATGGTGTGATAGATAAATTCCGTCTACAAGTGTCTGAGCAGAGCCAGAGGAAAGCATTAGGGAAAAAGGAGATTATTGCTACACTACTTCCATCTGCAAAGGAACAACAACAACAAAAGGAAGAGGAAGAAAAACGAATAAAAGAACACCTGGCTGAAAGTGTCTTTTTTGAGCAGACTTTGTGTCAACCAGGTAGCTGAAATCTTTTACCCCTTCTGTCTTCTGAATCAGTTATGAATAGCTGAAGTGACTAGAAAGCCTAGACTAAAATAAATTTTAAAATAATCCTTTTTACTTACCTGTAAGACTGCTGTCTTTCTCGCTGGGGAATGATAGTGCCCAAGAACCCAAAGTATGGCTATTCACCTTATGCTGCCTGGATGAATCGAGACCCTTTGCTGCCCCAGGTTTGCATGTCATACCTTAGAGAGTACACCCTCTATTTCTCTGGTGCAGAAGTTCTGTTGCAGCCAAGGGGAATTTATCTGCAAAAGGATGGTAGTTATTGTTTTCCCTTGGGCTCTTTCAGAGCATATGCCCCTTCTGAGTTTGTTCCAAACCCCTAATCTTCCATTTCCTGATGAGCAGGAAATATTGCCAAAACATCTTCTAAAGTGCTCCTTGTTCTGCGCCATCGCCTTTGTCTGTCTCACCAGTACAGAAAAGCACAGTTTCTAGCTGAAAACTCTTTGTACGTTTCATACGTGAGCAAGCGAATCAACAATCTTGGGCAAAACCTGGACTGAAGAGTTAAAATTGAAGCGGTGGGGGGGAGATTTTATAAAAAGTATGAAGTTTTACCAGAACTGATGCTTGACTTGATGGTCTGTCTTCTTGTTCCTTTTACTGATTTATACTGTAATATTCTTGTCACTGCTTGATTTTTCATGACAAGAACAAAAATCAATTCCAGAAAATAGATGAACCTGCTTGAAGAGTGTTCCTCTTGTTAAAACCAAACTGTTTCACTATTTACACCTAGTTTGTTGGCTGGTGAAACACCTTTTACTAAAAAAAAAGAAAAAAAAAAAAAAAAAACCAAGCAAAACCCTCAAGATGGGTATTAGCAGGATACGTGGTTAAAGCAAACCTACAAGGTCTCTGGGCTCACAGGACAAGATGTTACAATGAGAGTTGTTTTGGTGCAAAGGGTTTGAACCATCCTGAACAATCAGATCCTGGTCTTAATCCAAATGCCCTTTCTCTGCTTAAAAACCTTGTTGACTACGTCATGTTGCTCGCTTACAGAAAAACAGCAAACAAAACAACTGCAGTCTTGGTATATAACCTGTCACCTAGAAATGACACACTTATGAAATTAAAATAGGCCACATATTGCTAATCACTGGGGATGGAAAAACTGGATAAAAACGTTGGCTAATTGCCAGTGGCTCTTAAGAATTTGGTTAGAGGTATCCAAGTAACACGTTAAGAGCTCTTTTCCAAGATGACACAGTGTGCCTTTCAGTAGGTTCCAGCTGTTAAACCGCAGCGTAACGAAGAATACAAAGGTCAGTTCATCTATAGTTTGCATTTCCTTATTCTGGTGACACTGGACTGTCAGAATGGTTCGCTCTCACCATTTTTAAAGAAAAATTCAAATATTTCTAATTTGTGGCGCATAAAGTGGTTCTGTCAACACTTGAACCCTCTATAGAAAGGAGGAGAATGCATCTGGCCCAAGAACCTGTGCTCTTGCTGTAGCCAAGGTTTGTTGTGGAGGTGGAAGCAGAGTTAGCTGCCTGTGCAGCCCCTTTAAGTGCTCTTTCCTAATTGATTACTAATCACTGAAGGAACACCTCAAGGAATGGAGTCGGGATGCATGGTGAAACCTCAAGTGTTGCTGAAACATCCAGCTGTATATACACATCACGAGTGTGTATATATAGCTGCTGGGCCTGGCAGGCTCCCTTCCTCCAGGAGGGAGGGGTTTGGGAAGTCTTGTGAAAACAAGTTCCAGCATCAGAACAGGGAGCAGCCTTCCCCGCCGCAAAATGCGGAAGATTTAGGAGGGGGGGGTTAAGAGGGGTTTTCCACCCCCTCCAAACTCCAAAGGGAAAAGAAAATCTCAGGATATTGCAGCTCCAGTGCACCGCAAACACTTTTGCAGAATACGTACCACTTGGATTGGGTAGATATTCCTTACAGTCGGTACCGTCTTGTTTTTCAGAAAACAGAACTGCCTCGTCGGGACCTAGTTTACTAACAGTCTTCCTAGGAATAGTGTGTATTGCAGCACTAATGCTACCTACATTGGGGGAAATGGAATCCCTGGTGCCTCTCTACCTCCACTTAAGTGTGAATCAAAAGTTAGTAGCTGCTTATGTTTTAGGTAAGTATTTCGCATTTTGTAAATATTCTCTTGCAACTTCTGCCATTTGGGGAAACTTCTCCTGTGTTTGCCAGGGGCTTCAGGAAACTTGGTGGAGACAAAGCACTGCGTTACCTTTTGTTTTGCGTCTCCACTTATATGTGAACTTGCAGCCATAGTGATATCAGGGTAAATTAGTTACTGTAAGTATTTTAGACCAGATATAGTTGATATTTATTACATACAGGCCCCTACACGTTGATTTATTTGATGACTGGCCAACTGTAGTCATCTGCCAGTAAAACCGAATGGAATGTGCCGTTTCTTATTCTTAGATTAAAATAGAGGGTTACTCAATTGCAGAACCTAGATCTTTTCTGTTATTTTATTTCTCTCTCTCCAGCCCAGGTGAGCTGGTCCGAAAGGCTCCATTCTCTACCTTGTTGATAAGCAGCTGAAATGTGCAGAAATAAGTTGTTGTAAACCCTCCTGAGAGACCACTACCCTCCACAATCCTTCCTGATTTGTAACTTGCTCCTAAATTAGCAAGCATAAGATAAGTTGCACATTTCAATTGTTATGGCTGTTTTTCTAAACTGTTTCAGATTTGAAGAGCAGTCACTCTAAACTCACTTCTCCTGTCCCACTACCTGGCAAAAATGAGGATTTAAAGGAAAGGAGCTAGGCAGCTTCAAACTGATAGCTAGAGGTGAGGTAGTGATGGGAAAAGGTGTGGGCTCTTGGTGGTTAACGCGCACGCTCAGTCGACTGGGCTGGAATGGTTTGAAAACTCCCTTGTTGCTACCCAGAAGCCCACGTCTTTGCCCGAGCCCGTGGTGGTGCATTTTCAGATGAGGACCCTGCAGCAATCCTTGCTTTCTTTTTAGCTCTAGTTTTGAAAATGACTCCAGTGTCCGCTGGTGCCAGCTGTAGTATTAAACCGCTTGACTTCATACATCTGCACAGCTTACCTGTTTCTAGATTCACTATGAAGTCCTTACAGTCTTTGATTCCTTTGGTAGCAGCGTTTTTAGTGTTCGTGAGCAGATTCTGCTCTAGTTGAAGATGTCCCTGCTTACTGCAGGGGGGCTGGACTAGGTGACCTTTAGAGGTCCCTTCCAGCCCAACACGTTCTGTGGTTCTTCTTCTGTATGTAACTTGCTCATCTAGAGTTAATTGCCCTTGAGGAGATGAAACCACTTTCGTCCACAACACAGTACAACTGGCTTGTGTCGCAGGGAGGTTAATACCACAGCAACTGGGCTGTACAACGTCTGAGAAGTATTTACTTTAGAATCACAGAACCATAGGGTGGGACGGGACCTCTGGAGATCACCCAGTCCCACCCCCTGCCAGAGCAGGGTCACCCACAGCAGGTGGCACAGGAACGCGTCCAGGCGGGGTTGGGATGTCTCCAGAGACGGAGCCTCCCCCACCTCTCTGGGCAGCCTGTGCCAGGGCTCTGCCACCCTCACAGCAAAGAAGTTCCTCCTCGTGTTGAGGTGGAACTTCCCATGGGCAAGTTTGTGCCCGTTACCTCTTGTCCTGTCCCCGGTTTATTATTATTTGTTTATTATTGCCTGAAAGCCCCTATACATGTGGTATAGGCTGTCCTGTAGCACTTCCCAGAAGCTTCTGTTCTCACTCTGCAGTGATTGAGATAATCCGAGCTAAGGCCTGCAGCAGTTCTGGTAGTACTGATGGTCTCAACTAATACAGACCTTAAGAAATAGCTGAACTATAATTCCTCTTTAAGGGATAAATTGCTTGTCTAACGAAAGGCAGCATTACAGCTCTCTTCTGTCACACTTCTCAAAATCTTATAAAATGAAGAAGTTAAATCAGCGTGTAGTGGCAGGGTAGTAAAACAGCCTCAGAAGTTAGTTTATTTGTGCTGAGGTCTGTGGGCTTTAGCTGAGCTCTCTGCAGTGAAAGGCTCTTCCAGGAGCGGCGTCTGAGCCGGCAGGAAAGGCAGCTTGCCTAGGAACGGAGGAATGACTATTTTGATGTTACGGAAGGTTGGAATTCAAGGAGCCCGAATGTTTTTCCGTAGGCCTCTCTGCCTTGTGCAGCATAACTCAGGGCTGAGAACTTGCAGGTTTGTACTTTTTCCGGTGTCTGCATGTAATTAAAGTGAACTTTTCAGCGTGCCGTGAGGAGGTTTATTAGCCCCGTATTTCCTACTTTCATCTGGTTTTAATTGCTTTTAACCTCTATCAGTGCGGTTCTGGCGTTTTTTTTCTCCCTCTATAGAGGTCGCAACACACGGTCTGTAGAAAGCTCCCTATGTGGATGGACAAGGAAGCTTAAATCTTTGTCTAAAACTAGGCTTTGGTTAGTTACTCTGCCCAGAGCAGAAACAGAAGTGTCTCGGCGCCCTCAGCTGCTGGGCCTGCCTGACGGTGCAGCGTGGGAACTGCGCTGCCCAGAACTCGCCCCCCTGGAGCCTGGTGGCTCTCCTGCTAATGTCACACTTACCCCCGTCAAAGTCTCGGTGTCGAGGTTTTCCAGCGGTGAGATCGGTAACTGCTTGGAGTATTTACAGCTGCTTTAGTTACTAGATACACTGCACTTCACTGTCGTATTTTTTTTTTTTTACGCAGATTTTGACTACATCAAAACTCAGAGCAACACTTCCACTGTTGAAGTGCATATATAACCTCACTCTGCATGTATTTATGCCCTTCTACCTTATTTTCTGGCCTGTCACAGGGTAAAGTGTCTTTTCTTCGTTTTTAAATGTTTCATTCGGTGAAATTGAAGCGTTTAGTTCTTAATTCTTGTCTTTCAGGTCTCATCACCATGGTTATTTTGAGAACATGAGCAATGAGTGCATAGGATGGCGAACACCTTACTGTATATTCACATCATGAATGTGGACTGCCTTTTACTCCCATTTGGCTCATTAAGACGCTAGCAAAACCGTTCAGTGATTTAAGATACCTTCAGAAGTGTAATATATTTTAACTATGTATAATAAATGAAAGACTCAAAGCACTTTTGGGTGCTTCTGTAACAGACAGCTATGAAATGTTCAGTGATACCTGTGAAAATAATTTGAAAAACAAAAACAAAACACTTTTATATCTATGCCTACTGTAAAAAAAAAAAAAAAAATCCTTATTAAAGCAACATTTGTTATTTTTAGTCTTATGTTCACATCAGTGCGTGATCACTATAAAAGCAAAACTTGTCTTATGTAAAACCTTCATTCGGTTTGTGGCTGTACGTGGCGAGGCCGGCGCGTAACACTTCTGTATCCCCACCGCGAGGCGGAGAGTCGGACTAATCAGTGAAGAAAGGTGAAAGACTCCACCAGTGAAACTATGAAATAAACCATGAATTTTAGGTGAAGAAGTAATTCTCCCATTCCTTCCTTCGTTACCAATGGATGGTTGAGCGCTCGTTTTCTTACCTGGGGAAAGAATTCCTGCAACAGCCGTTTTGTATCACAATTGCAGACAATAAAAAGAAGTTCTGTAATCGTCACATCCTTTCCTTTCTTAGGGACGCATGCAATATGTGAATTCCGTGGCTTTAACAGAAGTTGAACTCGCACTGCACACTAATACCAAATTCTGCGCTTTTTTTCTGTTTTAGAGACTAAGTATAGCAACAGCGGTGTCCCTCTGCACCTTCCCTTCCCCCCCGGCCAAGAGACGGGATTTCTTGCGTAGCAGAAACTCTTCCTCAAATGCCAGTTTTATATTTGAGGTGAACATTGATCTCGTTTCATACAACTCTTTCCCTTCACTTGGCATTTCATTGTTGAGACGTTAAGTTTAGAAATATTTCTGCGGAAGGGCCGCTGTTACTGCGTTTGTTTCGTACGCAAATCTTTATGAGGCTCTGGAATATGCTCTGATCTATAGAAAAAACATTTTGGAAATTAAACTTTCTTTCTCCCTGCATGTTACGGGTCACTTTTGTGTTTATGCATGGAAGTACAACGAAACACCACGCAGCAAGGAGTGGCGTTTAAAAAAAGAAAAGAAAAAAGGAGAAAGGTTGAATTTAAGTTGTTAATCACTGTACATTTTTTCTTACATACAAAAACCAACTACGTAAGTCTCTCTAGGGCAATAAAATGTTACTTTAGTTGGATTCTCAGAAGAACTGAGATTGTGTCATCTCTCAGCGTCAGATGATAAACAGTCAAACATTAACGTTTGTAAAAAACAAATAAGTGTTCCTGGTTTGAGAGCTGGGTGCCTCCGGGGACAAGCCCCGGGTGTTTTCCCGCCCCGGCGGAGCTGGGGGCTCGGACCTTCACTCTCCTTCTGTAGTACCTGCGCTGTTAACTCCTGTTTTCCTGAGGCGGGTGAACCTGCTGCCTCTTGAGGGAGGGCGAGGGAATGGAACAGAAGTCAGGGAGATAAAACCCCCACGAGGTACAAACCCTGGCTGTTACGTACTACACTACCCACATTTTTATGTTAGCAGGACTTAAACAACCCCACAAACCTTTTTTTTTCCCCCCCCTATCCTGGAGTTCCGGCCATGGGCCAGGATCACGTTTTGCCCAGCCCTTGCAGCAGCCCAGAAGCGAGAGATTCCCACGGCCAGGAACTGCGTCACTGCAGCCCGAATCTCGACGCCTTCGTCCTGCAGGACACGGCCCACGCAGGGCTTGGGGGGAGAGAGACAGGACAGCAGAGACACCCCCTCCCTCCCCAGCGCTTGGTGTCAAGATGTCAAGAGCAGCGATTTGTTTAGAAAAACCACCTTGACCGAAGAAATCGGTAACAGAAAGTTATCAGCACCTAAAATATTGGCCCGTTCCTTTTTCAAGGGCAAGCGAGGAGCAGCGCCGATAACAACGGTTAAACGCGCAGCGGAACGCAGCAGCTGCAGATAAAACTGGTGCTTGGGCAAAATCAGCGTGACAAGCCTCAATTTTGACTTCTTTCTACTTCAGGGAGACTACAGCGCACACACGATCATCGCAGATTTATTCCGGCGTTGGGAAAACAAGACCCGAGGACAGTTTCAGTGCAGCACTGGGAGGGGGAATGTATCAAATCGTGTTAACACGCTCACAGGGAGACACTAGTAAAATTTTACTAGGTGGATATGCAAGATTTATATTTTCTGATGCATATATATATATATACATATGCACACACACACCTCTAGTGCTTAACAACACTGACAGCCTTTGGAAATAAGACCTGAGGCACTGAATCTGCCTCCCCTTAAAAACACCCGGAAAAACAGTTAAGTGTTCACGTCATTTCCCATTCCTGACTCTTTAACACAAACAGAACAGTCATTTCCTAGAAACGGGAGAGTATTGTCAGCAGAGAGCTGGGAGGGCTTTAGGATCACCCCGCAGAAACCATCACCTCGTTCACCCAGCGCTCGCTGTGGCACCGATACCGCAAACGAGCGATGCTCCCGAGATCGCCGTCACGGGCGTCACTGCTGGTCGCTGTAGGCTCAGAACGCGACCTCCTCTGGGTGTTTGCTCTCATCTGGATCAGCAAATGCTTAGACCTCCCTCTTTTCTCTAAAGGAGTGAATCGCAGAAGGCTTCAAACTGCACTAGATGCCGCGCAACTGCCTCGGAGCTCCGGGGACGGACGGGGCTTTCAGCTGATGGGTTCCTTTCCCCGGGGAACGCAGGCGACGGAGCCCCCCCGAGATGGCAGCGGGGGCTGAGATCACCTGGAAGCAGAGCCGGTCCCTGCCAGGGAGACGCTGAGCCGCCCCGAGCGTGCTGCAGATGGAAACAGTCGCTGCTGCTCTTCTTCAAACAGCTTCACGGTGGCAGCTCCAAGAGAAGGCGGTGCACAGAACTGCGCCTTCAGCAACGAAGCATAGCAATCCTTCCCGGCATCACGCAGCGAAGAACTGTCGAAGTATGATACTGCACTTTACATTCACATGTAGCAAGTATCTGATACCCAACGAGCCTCAACTGGAAAGAGGCTGCCAAATAGGTTTGGCAATAAATCACCGTATTTTAGCCCCTGTTAATGTACATTTCAGACACCTGGCTCTCCTTCCGGCTGCCAAGTTCCATCACCCCTTTCCTTTGTCAGGAGCGTGAATCTCAGGACTTACACGCGCTGGTAATCCATCCCCTGGTAGGGCAAGACTACGGAAGGGAGCTTGCTGGAGCCCGTAACGCGGATCCAGGAATACTTTGTTTCCAGGAAAGAAAATTCTCAGGTGCAAAATGGTATTTGAACCTCAAAATTCAGGGACCAAGCTGTACAGGAGGTCTTAAAAACAAAACAAAACAAAACAAAAACAAACCACCAAACCTTGAATTGCCTTCTCTGCCCCGGGGGAAATTGAGTTCTTGGTCAGGTGCTTTGCCCTCTCTCCTCGCACGAGACCCTGCTGGCCACGGAGAGACGTAGTAAGGGACCAGACTGCGACAGAAACACGCGGGGCTGAGCTGAGCAACCCTGGTACTTGATCCTCCCGCCCAGCTGCGAGCAGACATCGCGGCCGAGTGGCTGTAGGGGAAAAAAACAAAACAAAACAAAAACGGTTTTCTCCTCTGTCCCTGTGAAATGGGGCACTCGCCTCCCGATGGTTGTGCTGGAGAAGGGACCATCTCCCGTTAGGGCTGAAGGAGACGCAGCCAAAGGTAACGGTGCCGGCGATGGGGATCTCCCTCCTCGGCGCAGCTGGCTGCCTGAGGAAATGGAGACCCAAACCGCTGAAGGAGAGAAGTTGCCGGCAGCGTTATCACTTGCTTAGTACCGCTCCACGTGAACTAGCAAAGAAATGGGAAACCATCGCTACGTAGTCCAGCAAGAGCCGTTTAAAGATGGCGAATGTGGACATGAAAGGAGTCTAGAGAGCCCGCGTATCCTCAGAAAGTATTGGAGGTATAAAAACACGCAGGTGACCCTCACAGCGTAACAGCTAAAGCCAGGTAAGGGGACACGCTCGCTTTTTGGTCTATTTTGGTCTCCTATAGAAGAGAACCCTGCAGAAGCTCTGCTGTACGCTAACTGGCCGTTTACTTTAGATAATCACCTGCAGCTGGTGCAGACCAGCCCCCGAAAATCTGCAGAGCCGTATAAGCGGGCTGACAACGGAAGGTGGAATTACACGCAGGCAGAGTAACGCACGCTGGTCTCTCAAACAGCAGAGATTCCGCAAAGGAAAGATTTAAGCAAGAGCACAACCGAGATTGCAGCAGCACCATCGAAGCAGCGGATGGTCTCCTCACTGGAGGAGGAAGGGCGGCATGGCCCACCCGAGGAACGCGCTCCCTGGAACGCCTCGGTTGTGGAACATCAATCCAGACCCACCTGACTGCCACCATCCTCATCCCGGCAGAACAAGGGACACCAAGGAAGAGCAAAGATGACTGATAAAATGCCTATCAAAGACATGGCATAAAAGAACCAAGAGTCTGTAGCGGAACTTAACTCCATGTTCGACAATTAAAAAAGAGAGGGATTAACAATACGATTTACAATAACAAAACAATTTACAGTAACAACACGAGAGCGTTCTTCCCTAGGAAACTGCAGATGCTCTCGGTGGCTTGAGGTATGAACATCAAGGCACTAAATGAGCAAGAACAAACAGGAAACCACCGTCAGGAGACAAATAAAACGGCAGTAACGCTTTGGAATCCCACGTTCCATCAACATCACCAAAGCCCTTAGCGCCTTTCCATCGGGAATCTGCCAGGAATCTCCAAAATCAAAACCTCCTGCTGAAGTACTTGATTTATTTTCAGCAGGAAGCCTCTCGCAGCGACTTCAGTGCCACACAGCCTGATTTAAAAGACTTGAAAGACAAGAGAATACGCTATTTCTGTGCCACAAAAACCGATGCATGAGGCACATCGTGGCTTTGATTTTCCTCCACACAAGAGGAGAAAGTAATGAGAACCACCTAATATTGAGAACCAAAGATTAAGACCTTCGGCAACAACTTCTCCCACTTGAGCAGCTCTTTCTACCTAAGTTGACATCTGTCAAAATGTAAACATTTACATGCCATTATTAATCTCAGAAGGAAGCCTTAAATAACAAGTGTTCTACAAGGCTTTTATGAAGCAAGGAAAAGAAGAAAAACCGTTAGAAGGATTTTACATTTGATAAATGCCAGACTCGTCTGAGGAACCTTCATGGGAACGGGGAAGGGAAACCGGTTCCTTGAGAGACGCGGGGCACCCAGCACGTAGGCATGAAGAGGCCGTGTTTGGGTTTGGCTTAAATGCACTCACCTCCTCCCCCCTCTGCAGTTTCTGTTCCCACGCCAGCTACTGAAAGTCAGACAAGGTTATTCTCCTTCAGTCCTTTATTTTTTTTTTTTCCCCCTCCTCTCTCATGCTCCTACCACAAAGGCCCACCAGGGGAAGCAACCTCTCCCTTCCAGCGTGGACACGGGGTCTGGGGCTTTTCGGCGTGGGGAAGGTTGGATCCCCCTGTGCCAGAGGAAAGGCACCTCCTGACCAAGACCCGGGCGCAATCTGTCAAACAAGGATGCGCGTACCAAATACAGAGAAATGGGAAAAATCCGTTACAGGTCAACCAACCATCCACCCATCCAAGACACGCCCTTAGGAAACAACCACCAAATCAAACCGTGAGGTGACAATTTTTGCATGCAGCTATTGAAAAGGAGCCTTGCAAGCCAAGCGCTCCTCTTTGGATTGATAAGGTTTTAATTATTTACTGTAGCTGTAAACATTCAGTTACATTTACAAATATTTTTAACTGGGTGCTTCCAGGAGAAGAGGGATCAACTTAAACTCCATCTGGCAGTTGGTGCTGAGAAAGGCTGCTGAAAACAGGATATGAAGAGCTCTCACATTTTAATTCTGACTCCTGACGATCTCTATTTTAAGTAAACGAGTTACGACTCCCAACATACGCAAGAACGCAACAGCATAAAGTGAACATTTCTGCAGCGAGTCCTGCTGAGAAACGCACAAGCTGTTCCCAAGCCGGACGCTTGCTGACGGCGCTCGAGGTCACTCCTGCCCTCACCCCACCGGCAAACAACCATCGCAGGGCTGGACTCGCAACTACGGCACTAATATTAGAACCACGTTAAACATGCATAAATGGAATTATCTTAGTCTCACCAAGACAAGGTTTTGGAGATCTGTTCCGTTTGTACGGGTTGGTGACTGTTTACACTCAAAGCTTTTTGAAGAAAGGTGAAAAGAACAAATTTAGGATTAAATTATACGAATCCCAGGAGGGCGGCGGGCAGCTGTTCAGCTGAGTATTCGGCTCAGTTGGCTCGCCGACAACACTGGGAAGACCCCAGCAAGTTCAGCTGGCTGATGCACAGGCTCGTTTTTCCTGGCATTTGTACCTCTCNATATATATATATATATATGTGATCATAATACTTCCAAGTATGGCCTGAGACAAGAAAGCCGCCCATTTGAGCTGCTGAGAAGCCTGGGCTGGTGGGAGGTGTCCCTGCCCAGGGCAGGGCTTGGACCTGGATGATCTTCAAGGTCCCTTCCAACCCGAACCATTCTGTGA
>VXBH01000805.1:9484-20042 GCA_013400035.1 Rynchops niger | reverse complement strand
TTTTTTTTTTTCCCCCTCCTCTCTCATGCTCCTACCACAAAGGCCCACCAGGGGAAGCAACCTCTCCCTTCCAGCGTGGACACGGGGTCTGGGGCTTTTCGGCGTGGGGAAGGTTGGATCCCCCTGTGCCAGAGGAAAGGCACCTCCTGACCAAGACCCGGGCGCAATCTGTCAAACAAGGATGCGCGTACCAAATACAGAGAAATGGGAAAAATCCGTTACAGGTCAACCAACCATCCACCCATCCAAGACACGCCCTTAGGAAACAACCACCAAATCAAACCGTGAGGTGACAATTTTTGCATGCAGCTATTGAAAAGGAGCCTTGCAAGCCAAGCGCTCCTCTTTGGATTGATAAGGTTTTAATTATTTACTGTAGCTGTAAACATTCAGTTACATTTACAAATATTTTTAACTGGGTGCTTCCAGGAGAAGAGGGATCAACTTAAACTCCATCTGGCAGTTGGTGCTGAGAAAGGCTGCTGAAAACAGGATATGAAGAGCTCTCACATTTTAATTCTGACTCCTGACGATCTCTATTTTAAGTAAACGAGTTACGACTCCCAACATACGCAAGAACGCAACAGCATAAAGTGAACATTTCTGCAGCGAGTCCTGCTGAGAAACGCACAAGCTGTTCCCAAGCCGGACGCTTGCTGACGGCGCTCGAGGTCACTCCTGCCCTCACCCCACCGGCAAACAACCATCGCAGGGCTGGACTCGCAACTACGGCACTAATATTAGAACCACGTTAAACATGCATAAATGGAATTATCTTAGTCTCACCAAGACAAGGTTTTGGAGATCTGTTCCGTTTGTACGGGTTGGTGACTGTTTACACTCAAAGCTTTTTGAAGAAAGGTGAAAAGAACAAATTTAGGATTAAATTATACGAATCCCAGGAGGGCGGCGGGCAGCTGTTCAGCTGAGTATTTGGCTCAGTTGGCTCGCCGACAACACTGGGAAGACCCCAGCAAGTTCAGCTGGCTGATGCACAGGCTCGTTTTTCCTGGCATTTGTACCTCTCTTGTACCGCGAAGTATCTGTTCCTCTGCTAAATGCAGTAACCACCGAAGCGCTCATTCCAAAAATACAGCCCCCCTGAGCGCTGGCACGGTTATCAATGTTCCCTCGGCAACTATGTCATTCTGGAGAAGGTGGAAGGAAGAAAAACACCTCTGTCGTCAAGGAAGACACGCTGGCCCGAGACCCGATTTAACCGCCAACAAATCCTCCAGGATAGTTTGTAACCAGAGCAATCAAGGGCCCATGACAAGCACGACTTTGGAAGGGTGCCATCCCAGAGGAGTGGCAGAATCCCGCAGAGAAACAGCCGTAGGCCCTGAAAGAGCTGCAGAATAAAAAGAATTTATATATAATAATATATACTTATATACTATTCTTCAAAAATATATATATATATATGTGATCATAATACTTCCAGTATGGCCTGAGACAAGAAAGCCGCCCATTTGAGCTGCTGAGAAGCCTGGGCTGGTGGGAGGTGTCCCTGCCCAGGGCAGGGCTTGGACCTGGATGATCTTCAAGGTCCCTTCCAACCCGAACCATTCTGTGATTCCATGATTTCTTCCCGGAGGAAGATGAAGGCATAGACACTTGTAATACGAACTCAGATCAGTTAAGGAAGGTCCCATGCAATAGCCCCGTAACCACAACACTTCATCACGCAAAGCTTCGGTATCCATTGTTCGTGAGTAAATGGGGCATTCGTAAGAGAGAGGCAACGCTAAGAGCATGAGTCACTACGGGAGTACAGGGTTGATTATGCACATTGTGTAACACCCTCATTCCCTGAATCCAGCTACATATTTTGCAGGGTAATTTTGTTCCAAAATCTAGTATTTCATTTCAGTGGGGGAAAAAAAAAAAACAAAAAAAACCCCACCCAACTATATGCATCTCCTGACTCCAGGGCGCAAAACTGCGGCTTCTCGATGACATGGACGGACAAGAAATCGAGATGCCTTTTTCCACAAGTTCAAAGCGATTTCTGTTTCGCAAAGAGCAGGGAAAGGAAGGACTGGGGATGTGTAACTATTTCTCTCCCCTCCAACAGCATTAATTGCCCTGTTGAGGCAAACCACAAAGACTCCCCACTCCTTCCCGAGAGGTACGAGCCGCAGTCCTGCCCCCCAGCCCGCTGGGGCATCATATTCCGAACTATTTCACCATGGCTTCCTCTAGGTACAAAACCAGAGACACGTTTAGCTATTAAAGTCTTTTGAAAATGTTTGGGTTTATTCTTCGGTTTTCCTAGAGCTGTCACAGAACGTTAAGACAGCATTGCACTAGGAAAACAAAAAGTCTGCCGCAGATTTTAAGGCCAACCTAAATGTACACTAGACCGGGTGGAAGTGGGTTACAGCAGATATTCCGATTTAAAAAACATTTAATCACAGATGAAAACAAGAATGGTGAAAACCTCTCTAACAAAGTGCAGAAACAACAAAGCACGTTTCTTTTTCCATTTATTGGCACTTATTTGAAAAATAGCATAAATATTCAACAGAAAAGAGACAAGTTGACCCACACGCAACTATTAAACCCCTCTACTGATGCATCTTTTACAAAAGACTGGAAGAAACACCAGGAGGTTCATTCTTAAGAAATAAGCAAGATTTAATAAAAAAAAAAAAAAAAAAAAAAAAAAAAAAAAAGTCTTGCCCTCACCGCAAGAGTGAACACACAGCAATTCTTTGGCACATACCTGAACTTGCGAAACAAAACTATGCCGTGTTAGAGAGAGCGCAAACAGCCATTAAACACGAGCTTGTCCATCTGCCACAGGGACGAAGGGCAGCCTGAACCGAGGAAAAAAACCTGCGATCAGGAAGTTGGCTATTACAATAATTTAAGAGGAATGAAATCAGACGTAAACCACGTCATATCTTACTTGAGCAGAGTAAAACTATTAAATAGATTCTATTTTCTTTCTACAATAAGGACATACGGAAACTGGTCATTGGTCCTCAGGTCACCAGGTCTTCGCACTCCCAAGTCGTCCGTTTCCGCTTTTGATGGCTGCTGTTGTTGAAAGCTTCATCCATATGGTTCTTCCACAGCAGATTTAGCGTGAGCTTTTCTCCTACTTGAGGAAGTTTCCATACTGTTCTCACTTTATGACACGTTACAAAGTCTTAGTGTTTAAAAAGAATCCATTTTGCTTCATTATAAACCTCTCTGGAGAGAAGGCTTGAAACCACATAGTACAGACGCGTACAAACGAGGACCCAGCTGGGGAAGTTCAATTGCACAAGAGTCAACAACCAACATGAGGTTGCCACTGGAAAACCTGAAACAGCTCTCTATGGCGGGCTCGGCAGATTTTTCCTCCTGTTTGGGGAATTTCCGAGTAGCTCAGGATGCCTCAACCCACTGACTTTTCAAACATAATACAAGAATCCCAGAACATCTCAGATGACCAAATTCTAGGCTTCCAACCAGCATCTGAAGTTTTCGATGGCAGAAGTAACCGGATGCCATTGTTTAAGAAAGTGACATGAGAAGATTAAACGTTTGATCGCCTCAGCCTATAAAAAGGCATTCAAGATTCCTCACTGTATTTGTCCAACAAAAGTCATATGAGGACCAATACTGTCTGTTAAAACAATGTACTTCTGAAGTACTAAATACTAAAACTTCAGGATTTCATGTTTGTCCCAAACATTATTACTATTTTTCCCTATTAAAAAACCTTTAACAGAGCATCTACCCCTCTAATACTTCATCTAAATGGGGAAGAAAAAAAAAAAACAAACAATACAAAAACCCAAAAGAATGTTCCACACCTACTTTGGATTTAGTCACAACAGCAGTCATGATCAGGAATAAAATCCAACGTATAAATTTAAGCTGACAATTCACCAGTTTGTTCTTTTGACATCTATTAGAACACAGAACTGATTAACAGCCAATCAGAACAGAACATGAGAATCAATTCCCGCCCCCTAATATTCCCCCTTTTGTATGAAGAACAGAAAATATAAATATCTAACGCTCGGGGAATAACAAACTAGGAAGCTGCTTCATTGGTTTCAGACTGAGGACAAACCTGGAAGTTATCTGCTACGGCATAAGCACCACGTCATGTTAGCCAGGACTCTGCCTCCTGGCTGATGGAAAGCCAAGTCTTCCACATGCAGAACGTACACACAGTATCTGTAACTTACGCCAACACGACGATATCCATTGCAAATCAACAGCTTGCTCTCCGATGTCAGCATCAAATATGTTTGCAATTCAAATGCTTACTGTATTTTAGTAAATGTCATACTCATCACTAGAAACCTGAATTCCTCCTCAAGGAACTATTCTGGAAGTTTTCTAGAAATTATGACATTTCTGGAAGTTCCTATGAGGAACACAATCAGTTACACACAACAAAGTCTCATTGATATCCAGCCTGTTTCTTGGTGTCCGTTAGCAGACTTCTGCTTCTCAATTAATAGGTAACTTAGCCGTAAGATCTACTGGTAAAAAAGGAGATCTGGAGTCAGAAAGTGAGACTGGAGAGTCTGTGCTGGTGCCGACTTCAGCTGGTGAGTCACAGGAAGAGCCTGCACTGCTTCTGGTGTCATCAAGAGCGTGTGACGACAGACTGAAAGCAGAGTAACAGCAAGGTATGAGAAACGAGGTGCTCATTCTGGTAAGCTTCAAATACTAGCTCCCATTCATTATAAAGACATTTTAAAAACGTACACCTTCAAAGGAACAGTAAGCCCTATGATTTGAAATAAATCTGCAAGTCTTGCAGTCACTTGCAAACCTTGCAGTCACTTCCGAACAGGCAGAGAACACGCTGCCCGTTTTCTCCTTCAGCTCACCAGAAATGGTGTACAGACTAGAAGCATCGGGCTGAGCAAATCAAGGCAAGCTTCACCCCATCTCCTACAAAGTCCCAGGCTAGCGTACCTCCAGAGATCAGGGGAGCTGATAATAAACGCTACGTACTTCAGTTGTACCATTCACTACATATTTCACAGGACACAAAATACAGATAGGTGACCTAGCATCAGCGATAGCATCAACTTTTTTAAAAATGACCGTCTCCTAAAGCAAGGTGCAGCAACTGAACCTGCACTGCTATACCTGCTATGAATAGGGCATACAAAAGAGATATGTTTTTAAAGTACCTTTAAAACCTCTATGTTATTATCACCACTGCAATGGGCTCAAACCTTGTGCACAGCTCCGTACATCAGCTGAGAGATGCAAAAAGGACAAATGCACTGTGAATAACCCTGTCTCGATAGCTGTGTGGGCACACCCTGTGTATTATTAACCTCTTGACTAAAACGCTATATCAAAATCCCTTGCTATTTCAAGTTGTTACGATTCTCAACGTAGTACTTTTTATCTCCTCCCAGCAGGGAGGGTCAGACAGACTGATTTTCCTATGTGACTAAGAGCAAGGAAAAAAAAAAAAAAAAACCCACCAAAACAGAAGACACCTCAATCCACCCACAAGCATTAGCATTCGCTTTTGATTGCAACTTGAAACTAGACTCCAAAAACTGCCAGCCATGAGGTATCTTTTCCTAAACACGCTCAGCTCCCATACACGTGACGCATGTTCACAGTCAGCCCTAGGAATTGTAGAATTGCCTGTTTATTGTGATCATTTTGGTGCTGCATAATTACAGGATGTCTGTATTAATAAAATAAAAGACAAACCCAACTGCAAGCGCTACCAACAGTAGATGAAGAGAGACTTGTGGTGCTTGTGATGAAATGGACATAATAAATAGCAGAGCATTTACCATCCCCCAAGGTCCGCCTGATGTGACACTTCAGGGGTAAGCATGTGGGTGGATCCTTGGAATAACCTTTTTGGGTGATCTTCCATCTCTGTTACACCTTTGGTAAGAGATACGGAGTGATAAAAATTACTACTCATTTAAACAAAAATCTACTTTCAACGTGCTTCTACAGAGCAAAGAGAATAGAGGTTCAAACTTGTTACAATAGGTTGAGTGTTATTTTATACATAAAACACAGAAGGTCGATGCTGAAGTTTTAAAGGCTGCTATTTCTTGGAAGCATTTTAGTCCAAGCTCCAGGAAAGTTTAGCGAGTTATGAACTGAGGTTTAGATATCAGATATTCATTCTTCAGTAGCAAAGAATAATCTTTTTTGTACAGTTTATTCAGCAATCAGTTCACTGACTAGGACTAGCTCCGCTGACGTAGAGAATCCAAGAATAAGGAAAACTTGTTTTCCTCTTGCAATCAATAAAAACAAAGTCCAGGGTTATCAACAAACTTATATATTGACTTTGATTTCCAAATACACCAGAAGAAGAGGGGACAGATACATGCTTAAATAGGCTATGTCCGATAAAAGTATTTTAAAAGCTGTCTCAGAGCCAGAAGTGTTTGTTACAATGGCGAAGCAAGAAGAATTAAACACAGGTGCAACAGAACAACCAGGAGTTAAACTTGAAGAACAAGGAAGATATAGTAACATTTCTCAATAAAGCGATAAGGTGTCTATCAGGTTTCTACATCAGTTTTTGGTTTTGTAGAGGGATTTTAAATCCACAGTACCTGTGCGCTTCAGTTAGTCAGGACTGAAATTTTCTATTTGTAAAATACACCAATAGTTGTATTCTTTGTTTTTAAGCCAGTTACGGTAGTTTCTTATCAGCTCTATATGACTACAGCAATGGGGAGGCATTAGAACAGAACAACTATTAGTTTTACAGAATAGTAAAAGGTAATTTATCTATTTGTCTGTTTTATCCCTACAAACAGTTCCATTTATTTGGTCATCTGTAATACCATCTGTTTCTAGTCACTCTTTGAAGCATCAGCCAATTGAACAGAATTATGAGGAAAGCTATATGAATTATGCCGAAGTCTTAACTTTATAATATTAGCCAAAACCAAATACTGTACCTTTTCTTTTTATTGAGCCAAGAACACTTGGTCGAATGCAGTTAATTGGACTCTGGCTTCTCCTGCTAAGAGAAAGCATAAGCTATACTCATATCACCATTACTAAAGGAAGCCTAAAAACATGTAAAGAATCAGAAGATGTTCAGATAACAAACTACTAAGTGGAAAGCACTGAGAAAACAGGCATTAAAACAGCTTATCCAAAGTAAAGGGTTTATTGTGGTCGTCTACCCCCCCCGAAAAAAGATCTTAACAGAAAAAGTTTAATCGTATTATTTCACAGCCGAGACAGTCTAACTGACGAGATCTCAGCTGACAGGCAGCACTCTGCTAAACTGTTAGGGCCTAATAAAATTTAATTGTATGTCCATATCACTCAGAAAAACATCCAATGCAACTAAAACCAGAATCAGTAACAAACCCTGAATCTGCTTGTTTGTGTTATTTCCGCCCTTAGAACTCAAGTCAATGACTTTAGGTGTGATTAAGAGCAACAGAGACTACACTAAGACGACAGATCCCACAGCGCAGCCCACTTTCCCAATGCTATGACATGAGGATTTTAACAAATATTTTAGGGCACTGTAAAAATCTGAATTTTACATGAATATAAAGTTGTATTTGTGGGCAGAAATCAATTCTGTACGTAAAAAATTCTGGTATTTCAAAAGCCTACTGTGAACAAGCTATGCCACTTCGCTATTACTGATACGATCTGGTACTTACCTCGAAAATCGCCTTGTTGGACTTGGGCTGGGACTTGGAGGTAATCCACTGCTACTCACCAAACTTTGCAAAGATGGTGAGAAACATTGCTGAGAGCAAGACAGTTTGTGTTATTTAAGTATAAACACTGTATCACACTCGTATGGTAACAACCGATCCTTATCACAGGTAAACAAGCAACCCGCTACCAATTTAATCCACCCGTCAATACAGCTGGGTATACTGACATAGCACTTTCCGTTATGAGGAAAAGAAAAAAAATAAAGTAAAAATGGGACAGATTCCATTTTCATGCAGAATATATGCAAGTTGACAAAGATTTATTTCACCATAACCTGGTTAAACAGACTATGGTTCATAAAATAAGAACGTATGCCCTCTCCTCTTATTCCAAGAGGAAGGCAAATAAAGGATAAGGTTTACTAACCACAGATTAACAGTCAAACGCTCCACAGAAATTCGCATCTGCAAGATGTGCAACTGCTAGCTGGTATTTTCTGGTTTGGGGTTTTAGGGTTTTTTTTGTTTACTCTCTAGTTTCTTGTTTGCAGCTGAGGTAGAAAGGAGCAGGTGGCTTAACCTCTTGCTACTAATTTGGTTGAATTTATTTAGCACTACTCAAGATATAACTATTATAACCACATTTTGCTCACCTTCCCTATTCCTCTCGTAGGTGAAGGAGCTGGAGAAACTGGGACAAAGTCTACTTGCTTTGGTGATGATGATTTTTCAAAATCATTGGCGCTCTGCAAATATTACACATAATTAATCTTATCAGCTAGTACCTTAACGTGAAGAGGACTGATTGGTGTGGAATCGAGTATGATTCCAAAGTTATCCTCCATCATTTTCATAATTTTTACATAGCCATTTACGAGCTTACACTTAAAAAAAAAAAAACAAACCAAAACCCAACACAAAAATGAACAAACAAAAAGCCTTAAACAGTACATGGTGAGCATCAGAACATGGAAGAAAACAGAAAATTTGAACAGGCAAACATCCATGCAGTCTTCTTTTGACATACCAGCCCAAGGAACCCACATGTATCCTTGAACAACTGAGAATTCTATGCCTTGTTAGTGTGAAAAATTGCTGATCAAAAGCAGTGATATACTAACACCTTAATTGTAGGTCAAACTATAAAAGAAAACGTTGACATGAGAGAGTCTCTAGTGTCCTGATACTGATAATAGAAACACAAATTAAAGCATGAATGCATTACCAGGCTCAAGCTCTCCTCCCATGAGTGGCTCATCTGCATTGCTACTTGCACTTCTCTATAAAGAAGAAAAGAAATGCATTGTCCCAGGCTCATAGAAGACTGCATTAAATATTCCAATTTGCCTTAAAGCTTACCTTTCACGTACTGTTTCTCTGTTCATCAAATTCATTCCTTCTTCCTAAAAGATTCACAGATGAAAAATTAAGAGCGAAAAAGAAAAAAGCTTTGCTACAGCAAATCAGAAAAGCTCGTTTAATTTCACTTCAGTATGCAGAAAATTTAATTCAACTTGGTTAAGCCACAATAACCTCAATCTCTCACGCCATGGAAAGGAGTGAGGGCGAGAGGATGGGAAGGAGCACCAGCAAGAAAGACCATCACAAACGAAGCGCTTATGGGACTTGGTTGTTTCTCAACCAGCTTTTTGATTTTCATTGCTATCCAAGAGGTGGTTACAAAACTGAGCAACGATAATACAAACCAAACATTTTGCACGTGCTAGAGTATCTTTATGCAGTCTAGTACAGATAATAGAAAATACAGATACTGGAAACTAGTACAGATAATTCTCAAAAGCACGACTGGATCCTTACCTTATTCTATGTATTAGTAACTAACTAGACTGTCAGCATCTCATCTGCAATAGTCTCTTTTTCTGAAACACTATTAAAATGGATCAAAGGAGTAAAATTAAACTAAACATTAACACCAAGTTAAAGTGCAAACTTGACTCGATCCCGTCAGGTATGCACCTTCCCTTAAAACTAACTGTATACCATCCAGTCGGTTGAGTAAATTAGTCGATTCCCTAATTCAGTCCAGTTCAAGAATAAAAGTTCAACTAAACATCTTCACAATCTTCGTCATATGTAGGAAGAGTCTTATTAACATGATTCAACTGTGTGATTATTTGCTAAGATTTGAAAGAGATCAGAAATACAGAAATGGGAAACCCAGGTTCCCATCTATGCCAGTAAGCATACAGGACATGCAATTTCAACTTGTCAAATTAAAGATGAAACACAAATTAGGAAACATCACTGTTCGCTTTAATAAATGTATGGAACAAGGATGAATACAGCAGTATTTTCCAAAAAAATTGACTTATTAAACTTTACTTCATGTAATATAGAAGAACCACAGCAGTTCATTCCCTTGCTTTCAGCACATTTAGACATTAATCCTAAGCTTTTTTATGCTGATAAAAACAGCTTTACAAGTCACCCGAGTGCTTCAGAGTCTCTTCAGGCCAGTAAATTATTTACATAATGCAAGCAAGCAGTTATTTTCTTCAGGATTACTATGCATGCATCTTAAATATCTGAGATGGGAAGCAGAAGTGCCTTCCATCACTTCAGACATCATACCCTGAAAATGCTGTCCAAAGCATTGTTTTCTTAACTTTTCACCCTGTAAAAATGAAGCCTATCCATTGAAAACTAGCAAGCTAAAAAAAATTATAGAAAAAAAATATATCAAGCATCTTCAAGCTAATTTTATAAAGATTCTACCAATAAAAAAGTCAACAAGTAAAATGGAGGAGCCACAAGAGTTTGAGCTTGTTGATTTTAAAACTTGAGTCTCCAGACTGCGGTCTGTTTTCTGGTAGCAGTGCTATTTAAGCCTGCTCAGATATTTGTCACCCCCCACACACCCTCCCGAACTGTTTGCTCGGGTGCTTGTCGTGTGT
>VXBH01000793.1:0-28627 GCA_013400035.1 Rynchops niger | reverse complement strand
ATTCTGTGATTCTGTAATGTGTCTTGGCCCACCTGCATGTGCATAGCGTACATGCATCTACATGTGCACCCTGAAGCTGGGTCTGGGGGCCGTTGGGCATGCTTCTCATGCAGTGTTTGAAAATTGCTGTACCAAATGATAAGCCTCATGACTCTCACTTATCATTTAAAAAAGCCAAGCGGCCTACTGACCAATTTTCTAGTAATACTCAGCAGCGCTGGCCTAACTTCCATCTTGATTCTGCCTATAGCTGCCTGACTACATTTCCCATTTCTATTTTTCTTTTTTTTCCTGCAAGCCCCCAAAGCCACCATCTTCTTGCTTTTTGATTGAGAAATACATCATTCACATGGGAAGATGGTGTTGCCATGATGACCAATATCACCTAAGATTCAGGTCTCCCTTGTCCAAACAGAATGCAGCAACTTGACCATTTGTGCTGTATTTGGGAGGTAAAAAATCCTTTCATTTCTGTCTTTCTTATATGTAGATGCATCTTTGTTTCAAGAGTTCTTTCTATTTATAGCTTCCCAGTCTTTATGATATTGACATTGCTTCTAGTTTCTTTGTAAGAACGCTTTATCAGAAGGAAATCTGTTTCTTTTACAGGAAACAGCATTTCTGATTGACTGAGCTACAACAGTAAGGTCCTTCATTTGCCGAGCATTTTGGTCTGCACACTTTTCATTCCACTTGAGTAGTGACACCCTTGAAGGCAAACAGAGAAGATTCCCCTGGTGGGTGGTGTTCCTCCCATAGAGCACAGGCAACTGCAGTTTCCAACTGGCTTTCAAAGGTGCAGGCTGCCTAATGCTCTGGATCCCAACTAAACATTGATCAGTGCATGTTCTGTGGAAAAACTTAGGGTTCAGTCCTTTTCTCTACCAGAAAGAATACTTGTATTAGAGTAAGGTAAAGACCCCTGTCCTTTAACTTGGCCTACTACCTCACTCAGGAGCTTCCCTTAATTATCTCAGCCATGACCTGGCTTCCTTCTCTGAAGTTAGAAAACCACATTCTCACTGCTGGCCCTTCTAGTTCTGAGCCAAAAAATTGTGTACAGAGAATAGACTGCAGTCAGGACTCATAGTCCTGTTTGTTGTTAAAGCACTGGATACAGTCATAAGACCTTGTTGCTTATTTATTTGCCAACTTTTATGCATTCTGGTTAATATTCTTCATGACAGGTATCAGCCCCTTATGTGTTTTTCTTAAACCACGGCCAAAACAACTGTTCCATTTCTGAAGCTGTGACTGGGGAAAAGGCGTTGCTTTTCACTGCTGTCAAGGCTTTCTCTGGCAACTGAGAGCTTGGGACATTGCTGGGCAGGGCAACAGAGCCACACACTGAAAAAAGGCAAATGGAGCTGAATAGCTCCTTAGTCAGACAGCATCATCTATTCTGTGCAAAATGTCACAGGTGATCTTGTAATTAAATACTATGTCATATACACAAGGGAGCTAAGCGAAAGCTTTTTATTCAGCTAACTTACAGCTTTAACTACTTTACTTTGAAAAAGTGCTTTTTAACATAGCTATGTGTAGTGTATAGTATATTTTTATGTGACACATGCAATTAATTTATTAAATCCTCATTAATTCTTTAAAATGCATATACTGAAGATAGTAAATTATTATTTATTTTAGACTTGAGAGAAATTTAACAACCCAGATTTAAAAGTCACTAAAGACTTGCAGCACTCAGGTAATAGGAAAGAAAATATGAACAATCGAAGCCCATAAGCTTCTCTTGTTTTCTCTAAAAAAAGGGCTATGTTTACATGGATAAGAAACACAATAGTTATTGGATACTCCTAACTGCATATAGCTGTAGCCTAGAGCACTAGAGAAAATTACTCTGCCTGGAGATGAGTTAAAGTTTGCTTTGAAGCCTAATCTGAATTTCACAACTGAATCCTCCATGGAACTGGTTAAACAAAATCTCACTACAGATAACTATTTATTTAGCTAAAGTCATCTTGTTGCACAGAGAAATACAACATGTGGTCTTCTCTACTTCTAGCTGTCCAGTTGCAGGCGGCCTTGGACTGCAAAGTAAAGAAGCACACTGAAGTCTTAACGACTAGTAAATAAATACACCGATACTTCATAACATACATGCATTTTTATATATTTTGCTGTGTAGTGATTTCTGTTGTCAATTAAAGATAGCAAAAATTTAAATAATCCATTCAAATCTCAGATAACTCTGCCTTGTGCAGACCACCCAAGTCTGGAACTTCAGATCTTTCTAACTTTGGCTGAAGACTAGTTAGGTTCATTATTCACAGCACATATATCTTATCTCTATGAGTCCTCAATAACCAGAAAAGAAATGATGGCAGAAGCCTGGAATCCAACCCATTAATAATGATTAATATTCTTTTAGAGATGAAGGTGCTATTAATCTGAGAGGCACTAGCACAGGTTACAATCTGCCTATAAGCAATATTTCTGCTGCTTCTGTTCTTATGTACAGTTTTTTCCAGATGAAGTTTTTAGATTACAATATCTAATTGTAATCTATTGGATTTTAAAACCTTGAGATTTTTTTTCCCAGTTGATCAAGTTCACTCTGTCTTGTAGGTCTCAGTGGCCAACTCGGCCCAAATGACGACAAGAATACAGCTCAACATTTCACATCAAGGCTGACATCTTTTTTCCTTAAACACAAACCTAAAAGGCTCTCTCAGGGTTTGCTTAGCAATGATGACAGAAAGTCAGGAGTTAGGCAAGTGATTTTCTGCTTGAGGCAGTGCAAGCCCTTGTCAGTGAAATGTTCTAAGGGGACCTTCTCACAACCTGACTCCACTGGTTCACAGGCATTTGTGGCCGCAAGGCCAACTGTACAACATTTGATCATGAGCATACATTGCGTGTGACTAAGAAAAATGTTCAAAGAGCTCTTTCAGTGAGCATTGGGGTTAGAACTTTTGTTATATAAATAGGCATCTGCTGCATGGAGCTGTGGCAATGAGTATGTAGGCATATGCTGCTATTCCAGCATCTCTTCTGGGTGATCACTGATGTGGCCTCATACCTGGCTGCTTCTAGCATGTGTCTTGCTGGAAGGCACTGCCACTTTTTTAAACTTTACATGCTCTTTTCTTCCTCCTAGTCAGTCAATTTTTTCTTCCTACTGCTGGAACATCTAATGCGAATTATAAAGGCAAAGATCCTGCAAACCCTTTTTGTGAAAATGATGGCAGCATTTCAGGTAAATATTTAAAAGACAAGAATATAACAAAAAACTTCAGGCACTTCTACTCGCACTTGACTCGTTTCTTGTGCTATGGAAATCATCATAAAACTAATTGCCACATTGCTGCTTGTGTTGGTGCGTGCAGGCTACGCTATCAAGGTTTATTTTAATTCTTCATAATTCATGGGCAATTGACCAGACAGGTCACAATGTGACATTGATTATTTTGTGGATACTACTTAGAAATACTTCAACCTGCATATTATTTACTCAATCAACTATTTTAGCTCTTTATTATCACTATGGTCAGTTGACTCAACATTGCTAGTGGGAAAATGCATGACCGTTAGCATCCAAAAATGTCTGCAGAATGTTTTGAAGTATTTTACCAGGCATATAAAGTAACCATGTGTCTGAAATAATTAATTTGGTCCTGAACCATTGAATAACAATCAGAGACGTAAAACTGGCAAGCCAAAGGGCCACTCAGTAAATTGATGTTTCCTGCTTCTCCTAGGGACTGGGCTCCCTGAAACCTGGTGCAAATGGAGAATCTAGCAGAAAAATCTGTCTGTCCATGCTCCATCACTCACAAAAACGTCTGCCTCAGGGACACTTCTCATCTTGGCTACCCCTCTCTGTTCTGTCCTCATTATGAGCAGGTGAGTGTATGAGCAACCATTAGTTCAGAATTAGCTTTGCAAGACACAGGTGTGACAGCATACTGTACTTTGCAATGCTGTACTTCTTTTGGCTTGGAATATCGATGGAGAAGAGTGACATTTCAGACAAAAAAATGCAAGGTCTGGAAGAGTTTCTCTGGATGTGAAGGTAGAGTTAACAGATTCATCTTTTACTGCTCACCTTTTGCCCACGTTAGGGGCTGCTTTTTTTTCTTGGATACTCTGCACTTTATGAAATGGAAAGGGAGAATCAGTTTTTTTGAGTTTTCATAACAAAGACCTAAAGATACTTGAGACTGATGCTGCCTGAGACCTGTGCAGCAGCAACCACTCTCCAGAGCTCCCTCTGGGTCATGGTTTTCTGGCTTTCCAGGGATGATTTCCCAAGGAAATCCCAAGACTGGGGCCTGAGCCCTGTGGCCCACAACCACAAGTGCTGCTCCCATACTATCTAGAGCCATTTCTGCCCCTCTCCATGCAAACTTCCAAAGCCTCGGTTTGCTGCATGCCTGCTTATTAAGTAAACAAATGTCCTTCACTCAGTCACCCTCTACTTGGCCTGCAGCTAGAGGCTAAAGGTGTGGATCCTTTTTAGTCAAGAACCAGCCTATCAGGAAACAGCTAATAATCAAGAACCCATCAATTAGCAAACAGCTAACAGAAGTTGTTCACTGCCGATGTTCCTAGAAACTACCAGAAGCAACTAAAATTCTCACAAGGAAACTTGTTTTATTTAATTGCCAACAGGCTAAAGCTGTTCCATTATGTTTAAGCAAGAACTCAGTTCTCAGTTCTTAGTTCAAATATAGCAATAGGAAAGAGAGACGCAGGAGCAACATTATCTACATTTTATCTATGAAGACAGTGAATTCAGGAGTAATCAACGTATCATGTGTGCTCAGCTAACCTTTTGCTACTCCAAAACAATTACCAGTATGACCAGAAAAACATCACATGATGAAATACATTAGTGAAATTTATAACTGGCTTCTTGAGCAAAGTGCAGCTTGACCTTGTGCTAACCTTGAAATTTTGTGAACAGGAGCAAACAGTCATTAAACTAGGAACAGCTTGCATAATATTTAAGTAGCAAATATTACCATGAAATATAATTGAAGTATAAGGATTATGAACACAATCACATGTTTTCAGTTTTGCCAAAAGTAAATGGGAAAATGTTTTTCTGTCTATTCACATAGGAGACAACAGTATTTAGGAAAAGAACAGCAATCTTCCTGACATACTTACTGTTGACCAAAGATTTTGAAAAGAAAAGCCATCTTTGCAGGTCAGTTTTCCAGAGATGTGAGTACGTGTGTGTGCAAAGACTAAGTTTTGAGTGTGAATTTATTTTTGCGCATTCATATTTATGTACATATATGCTGGTCTAGACCTGTTGTGCATGCAGTCTTCACAACAGCATGCCAAGATCAGAAATTCTGACTAGCCACCAGCCCAATCTAATGTTCATGCAGCCCATGGGCACTAGATAGCAGCACCTCTGAAAGCAGGGTCTGATGAGCCTGAGGTGTTTGAACAACTAGCTAGTAAATGTTAAATCGCCGTGTGATTCTTCAGTAATCTCATATAAACCCAATAATATTACATCAACATAAAACTGCAGTAATGCAGTAGCTAATTAAGCCCTTTGAATGATTAAGTTGTATTTATAGATCTTCTAACTCAAAGAGATCATACCTGGCAGATCAATGACGGTGTTAAATAAGTCATTAGCCTCTGCAAAGATTGCCCACAAGGTCATTGAATGGTGATGGTGGAACATTTTAATGAGCTGAACACTTGACCTATGGGAACAGGACCGACAGCAATTCACTCAGATGGGGAAGCTCTGCGTGTCTGAAAAACATCACGTAGTCTTTCTAGGCCTTGATTTCTTAATCAATAATATGGAAACAATAATTCTGTAACATAAAAAAAATAGCTGAAATTAATTAATAACACATACAGAATGTGTTATTAAGGTTATATTTTGTTGTCACATTATTACACCAAGGATTTGTTTTACAATTCTTCTTACCTTAAAATATACTATGGTTAAATTAAATACTTGAAAATCAAAATAATTATGTTACTGTTAAAGTGAATCTGGCCCAGGCCCCAAAACTGATGAGGATATTTTTTTGGTCCTTGATGAAGTTTTTTAGATGGCTCAATACACGCTGTCCCTACCTACCTGTTTGACACACAACATGACAGTATAGTTTATTTTCTATTTTTGTATCAATGGTAGATGGTAACTCTTTGTGATACAAAATAACAGGTGGCCTTTATTCTTATGAAAAACAAATCCAGCTCTCTGAAAAAAGATACTGAAATCTTTGCCAGCACAGGACAGTATCATCAGTGGGAGTGTTTCACTAATATTTCAACCTGAATTGTAGGTAGCTTCTCCAGATCATCAGTTCTAGCATAATCACCGTCTAGCTGCTAAAACCTGTAAAAAGAAGTCTGATTGCATTTGCAGCTTCCTTATTTGAACCCTTGACCTTTTCCTATAGAGCTGGAACCATTGTCGCACTTCACATAGAGTCTGTAGCATTTATTAGAAGTTGGCATCAAGCATGACTTCTGTATTATGGATTAGTCTTGATCAGTGTTTGATTTTCTTTTTTCAAACGCTAGAGCTATCACGTTACCAAAATCTAGTTTTTGTGATTTTCTAGAACTGCCTGATTTTCCCTAAATTTTCTGTAATGTGATTTGTTTAGAGAAAAGCTTAGCTAACGGTTCATACTTGAATTGAGAATTCAACATGATTGCGCTGTGAGTGTGTGCCTGGAGGGAAGCAAAAACAGAGTTGCTACTTGGAAAGATGAAGTGATTGAATTCAGTGCCTGAGGCCACAAACCTCATTTTTATGACTCTTAATATGTAGAACTAACTGAAAACTAACTTGTGAAATAGTTCATGGTTGTTTTTTTTTTTTCTTTCTATAAAAACTAACATTATATATTCTACCTGGGAGATTTATTTCTACTGTAGCAAAAAGAATGCCAACAATCTAAGCCTACGGTCTGGAACATGATCTACTGCTCACAAGAAGAAAGTGAAGAAATAATTTTAAATTTTATCTAATATACTTCTCAGTGCCATGGATATACTACTAAGGGCATGTTGCTCAAGCCCTTGAAACACTGTTTGGGATCCCAGCACTAAAGGTACATGGCTGAAGAAGTTCACAGAACCAGAGAGAAACTTCTCTCACCATGAACATTGCTCAAAAATGTGTACTGC
The DNA here is from genome assembly GCA_013400035.1 of Rynchops niger. NCBI lineage: Eukaryota > Metazoa > Chordata > Aves > Charadriiformes > Laridae > Rynchops > Rynchops niger. The sequence continues at coordinate 21,487 of VXBH01000793.1, read as the reverse complement.
CTTGATAGTGTCACAGTAATTCCTGTTATAAATGATCTCTGTAAGTATTAGGTTAGAGATAAACAAGGTCAGGGCATTCAAGTACCGTTGAATTGTACAGTGTTATCATTTTCAGACATTGCTTTTGCAGTATTTCTAATAAGCAATGTAGCCACCAAGCTCCTGCTAATGATAACCTTACTTATCACATACAAAAAAGTTCATCACAGGCTGTTCTATGATGCACCAGTGTTTTCTTCAAAAAGTGAACCTATCTCTGACTTTCAATAGAGGTTGGCCACATCACAACAGAGATCCCACTTTGCCAGGCTTCAACGCATTACTAGTGGCTAAGTGCTGGGCTCAAGACTCTTGTATGAGTCACAGTTTGACAGTGGGCACTTAGCAACACAGTAGGATGTCTTCAATAAGACAGCCTCATAGACACTTCTACATAAATAGGTGTCATCTTCTTAAGTCCCTGCTGTAAAACATGATAGATTTCATGAGCAATAATGGCCTGGGCAATGGCAGAATGTTAAGTGACTTGAACAAGAAACTGCCAAAAGTAAATATGTGCTCAACAATACTCAAAAGCTTTCTTGTTTTGTCACTTTCTAAGAAATGTTGGGAAGAAAAGAAAAAAGCCTTTATTTACTGGTCTAAATGATCTGAGAACTGGTGGAGCAAAATTTAAATGATTGATGTGTAGTTACTGTTTTGATTTGGATTTGGAAAGACTAAGAACTGTTGGTTTCAGGGAGCTGAATTTATCATGTATAAAGGCACAGGAGAGCTGGGAATTCATTTAAAACAGGAAACACTGACTACTTTTAAAATATCTCTTAAGCATAACCTCACTCCCAGGGAACTCTGACAATGGAAAAGATTGTTTTGTTTTGGTCTTCTGGAGCTTTCTGCAGTGATAAGCTAGTCCAGAAATTAACAAAGGTACCTACAAAAGAAGAAAATGTGAGTGATGAGCTATGGACAGTTCAGTCATGAAACCTGTTTACACCAATATATTCCCATGCTATTTTGAAAATAGCCATCTGTTGTGGAACTAGTGGATTCACAAGCTAGTGGAAAGGTGGTAATTTTATATTAGCAAGTAATATGAGACTGTGTTGGGGGCAATCAGCAGATTATGGGTAGGAAGAACAACTGGAAGTATGGAGTTGTTCTGAAACAGCCAACATTCCTTTACAAATACTGACAAGTAAAGCAGAGGAGTTTTTGTCCGGTTTAAAAGAAATTCTCAACAAAACCATATCATATTATTGGTTATGTTTGCTTTCATCTGAAAACAGAAATATCAAATACAAAGTTTATCAAAAACAGGATTTTACTTCATTGCCCTCAGTACAATCCTCTTTTATGATCATGGCAGCCGTTCTACCATCACTACTGACAAGTTTCATCTGGTTCAGGAGCTGATTTTAATCTCTACATGAAGTATGGATTAATAAGTGAATTATGGGATGGAATGATTGACACAGCAAGCAATATGGTATTAGAAACAGGTATTTGATAGCGTTATTAAATACAGAATACAATGACTAAGTGTGAGCATGATGATTAATAGTATACTGTATCAGAGGAGAGAAGAATTGTTAGCATAGTGGGAAGGGAAAACCTTGACCAGATTCTCAGCTGATGTACACTAGCAAACCCAAAGGAAATTAGGGAAGGTCTGAGAGTTTATGACAGCCAGGAATCTGTCCCCAGGAGAAATAGACTGAAATTAAGGAAAAAAATTAAACTTTAGCTAAATATCTGAATAAGAATCCCGACAGCATGATCTCTTAAATTGAGAAACAGTCTCCCAAGGGAAATGCTGAAAGCTTTAAGCCTGGACGTATTAGGAATTAGATTAGGTAAAGCATTTGAAAATAGATACCATGGGGACAAATTTGTACTGGAGGGGAGATGAATTAGACAGCCAAATAGGTCTTTTTCACACATTCTTTTAATTACTTAAAACTGACTGTACAAAGAAAAGAAAGAGCTTGGCAGTGCTTTTGCCTATATAGTTGTTCACTGGCCCTGAAACAGTGTTGAGTGGATATCGTACCCAGATGGAAATGTTCCATTGCTGAGAACGTGGTATATATAATCTTCAGCTGGATCTAATGTTTGTTATGAATAGCCTTTTTTCTGCATGTCATGAAAAATAGTGAGAAATCAAAGCCATTAAATGAGGATGTTTCCATGGGTATCAATGGGATTTGAAAGTTGACCATGAAATACATATTTTTATGTTTCCCTACAGTGTTGTTGTCATATAGGAGTCATGTCAGGCATATAGAAATGAAAGGCATGCTTATACTTAGTTATACTAACGTATAACTGAGAATATCCCTTCTTTAAATTAAAAATGGAAGTCTAGGCTTTAAATGAGAAAAGTACAACATCTAGCCCCAAAAAGCCACTGTCATTTTCATATAAATAGGTAACCATCATTTGTTTAACTCACACCAAGCTATCAAATTTTGTGGTGGGCTATAAACTTGTTGAGTCATTAGCCTGGCTGCTTAATGGAGGGAAACTAAATTCCTGTTCCTGCATAATGACACTTATTCACTGTAGACATTTGCATCACTAGGAAACGATAAAACCTCATCCTTCATAACGAAGTTCTGAGCTGACAAAGAGGAAAATATAGTGTTGTGGGACAACTATGAATATAAAACAAGCTTAATAAAGAAGTAGTGACAAATTATATTATGCAAAATGCAATGCAATAAAAAAAATGTTACTAACTCATTGGAAATGTCATAAATAATCTAAATAGTTTTTAACTGTCAAAGCTTGAAAAATATATTCCTTTAAAAAATGAGGTACAGAATAGATGCCAGTTTAATTGCCATCATATTTTGACAAGCATGGAGAACCTTGTAACCAGCTTATTTGCTAAATTTAGCTCACTTGCCTAGGATGAAATGATGGGGGGAGCATTATTAGTCTGCTTTTTCAACTCATTGGTGCCCCATCAAAAAATAACTACCTCAGCCATTTTAAAGTATTGTTGTTTTCCATTTGAGATCAGCATTTACAGTTTGAATTACAACCTCAGCCCAACTGATCCTTATAAAGAGGATGTCTGATGCGAATGTTTGGTAAAATCATGTACTGCCTTCTTAAAATCAATGTTCTTTTTGAACAAATAAATATACTGTCTGCTATATCTCTGTGGGTCAGAAAGGGCATGAAATCCCATTAGGACAGCTCCTTGTATTACAAAAGACTTTGTCCAATTTGTGTGTCCAAATGACTTACTTTCCACTCTTCCAAAAATTTCATTTTACAGAAAGGAAAAAGTCACTAGCATTTCAAGAATCGCTGGCAGCTCAAATAATAATGAGTTAGATTCTATTTCTGCTGAAGTCTCAATGATTCCAATAGTCCCAGTGACTTGAATAGAAGCAGCTTTGAGGGTTGCATAGACAGAAGCATTTCTATTCATGAAAACATTTGCAAAATTAACTGCTAGTGTGATCAGATCCTCACTTCAATGGAGATTTCCCTGCTGACATAGGCACTTGTTTAATTATATGCTGCTCGTACTCTAAATGCAAAATGTTCAAGATGCTTGAACCACTTACTGCATCTTCTAGCATATGAGGCTGGTAGGGACAAATGATACACTTAATATACTGCTAAAAGATCTGTGGAAAATCACGTTGCCTTGAAAATGCAAAATTTGACATGTTTTGTTAATGATATTGATTTAGTTAGTTTTTATATGAATAACAGGCATCACAAGTTGGAAATCCTGCTTTGGTTTTTAAATGTAAGACATTATCTTATGGAGAAAATCTATTTTAAACTTGCTCTCTGTTTCCCAGAGAAAATGGTACTCATGTCTTTATACAAACATAGAGGAGTTTCACTCTAGATCAAATACACAGAAAAAGTCTAAGCTATTTTCAAAGTATTTTCAAAGGAACTTGGTGATTTTTACCCTCTAGTTGCTATTATAGTCAACAAGTCAGGATTTCATTTCTGAACACACAACTCAAGGTAAGCAGGTTGGTTTTAACATGCTTGTGAGCCTAGTCTGACTTTTTCTTTTACCCTTTTCACAGTTGGAATTGGCTGTACAAAATTTTCCATTATGCAACAGGATTTGGAGCCACTCCGTCTGCTATGCTCTCTTTGGTCATGTCCAATAACTGATGTTTCCAATAACTCATGTAAATTGCCAGTTCTCCTGGGCAAGGCACCAGTCATTGTGATCATCTCTAAGGCTTGTAAATCTTCTCTTTAGTTTTAAAATGCTTCATTTAGCACATTTAAGGCACAAATAGGCATTTACAAAACAAAAATTAAGTGATTTTTAAGCCTGAAATGTGGCTGCAGAGATTCCATCAGAGAAGAAGAGAATCCAAATTGGCCACAGTTTGGCTTCTGGCAAATGAGGGAAACTTTCCTGCCCTGCTGTTTAGTCTCTTAATAATATGGAGATGAACCAAGTGGTTGCTAGATTTTTCTAATCCATTTTATAACAATAACTTTCACTTCTATCTAGGGACTGTCCATCCCTTCAATGCCAAAAAAAGCAAGTGATTCAGATCTGATAAGAACTGTGCTAGAGAACAGAAGGACTAATTGCATTTTCCCAGATCATACTCCTTAGACTTTTCGCAGAGGCCACAATCAGCATAGTCTACAGACATACTCCATGGCCAAATAGGATACATGGTTGTATTTAGAAAGGTTGTAAAATCATTTTTCACAGCTGTTTCCTGGTCAAAGATTTATTCTAAGGCTTGAAATGAGGAAAAAGACATGAAGATATTTTCCAAAATGCCAAATGAAGGGAAAGGAGATTAAGCCACACCAAACTACCCTATGACTTCTGAGACATACAGGACAACACCCGCCTGATCCAGATCAAAAGCTTGAGGATGGTTGTCCACAGGCACAAAAGACGTCTTTCACTGTTCACGGGTCTCTGTTTTTCCTCTGGCTTTTTGATGTATAATTCGCCAGTGGAAAGAGCAACAGGTTGAGAGAGTGAGAAGCCATCTAGTTAAGAGTGCTCAGACACTGCAGGTTAGTGCTGGTTCAACAGGTAGTTGGCTACTTTTGAGTGCTTAATCCTCCTGCTTTCAGTACAGGTTCCACACTGACCCTCAAAAACTTTTCCTCACTCAATTCTGACTCTGTTGCCACAAAGACATTTTAATCTGTTGAATGGATGATTTCTGGCAGGAATGAATTAACATTTGTAGATGCCAAAAGTGGCAGTTCCAAAAATATAGTTAAGAAGAGGCCTGGCTTGCTTTCACTTAACTCACTCTACACTCGGCTGTGCTACAGTGGGTCTCCCAGTCTGGCTTATTCCAGGACTTCAAGGTCAATTAGGCACAATTGTAGAAGCCGGTTCAGAGATTATTGTGTCAGAAATTTCAGTATGTTTTCACTATTTTGGTTTCCTACTTTTTGTGCCTCATAGACGGTATTGGTTAGAGACTTAAATACTAGGCATCTTCTGGTAGCTGGGAATATTTTGTGCTCATAAATTCTGCAGGACCTGTCTCAAATGTTCTCCTTGGTACTGAAGGTTCATTGGATCCCTCCACAATGGAAAGAAGAGTAAGAACATCAGTGCAGCTACTGGAGTTGTCTCACATTATTGAGCAAGAGATAATTTTTTGGAAACCAGAGTCCTCTGAAGAGGTCTTCTCTTTGTTTGCATTAACCTTTGTCATGTTAATATTACCTCATTATGTTATATAATTTGTTTGTGTCACCTGGAAAGGCCTATGGTGACGTTACCCTGTCCCAGAACAACAGAAGTACAAACTGTACCAACTGTGCTGGCAAGAAGGTGTCAGTTTTGTGTTTCTAGGAACACCCTGGACTTAAGCCTTTACATCTGCTGATCATCCTCATCTCCCATTTCATTTCATAATTTACTGTCTTTTTACAGAATGTTTAATCTATATAAAGGCACAGGTTTTATGCCAGAATTTGACATGTCAGTCTTTTCTCCATGCCTCTCCTTTCTCCTCAGTTTAAAATATACTTGATTTGGCTTTTCTCTGTATAGTGACTATTTTTTCTCAAATGGGAAAAAACTCCACAAAATTAACCCACTAAAGAGAATGGTTTCTGAATAAGTCCTCCTATGAGAAGGAAGTTATATTCATTTGAGCATTACTTGGTGGTAGTCCTACAGTGTGGTTATAAGAGCACTCTCTCAGTGGACAACACCAATTCAAGGCTGTTTTTCTTTGAATAAGCACTAAAGTAGATCTCACTGGGTTCTACGCATTGCTTCTACCCTTCAGTTTTGATTAGAAAGACAGTAGTAATTTAGGCTGCTATGACTGGTATTCAAGCACACAGATTATCTTCATTTCTCTCTGGATGAATGTACATAATCGCTCTTCTCTTTGACTGTGCTTCTGGATTGCAGTTCTGTTGCTCACGAATCATACTAAACTGGTAAAACCACAGCAGGGTGTGATATCTGTGGTTCCTTTTCATCCAGGCAAAGGAAGCTACTTAGAGCAATCCCAAGAAATACTCTAGGTTAAGCCTGTTATTCTTTGTCCCCCAAATACACAGAATTTGGAGAAGAAAATAAATAAAGGAAAAACATCTGTGCATGTACCACATTGTAGCGCTACTTCTTGGCCTGATAAGTAGCTGTCTCTTAGATCAAGCACCCTTCAGTTTGTTGCTGAGTGAGAGAAGACTGCAGCACCTCCTTCACTTAGGGCTTGCCTTGTCAGGAACTGTGGGTAATATGCTTGGTATGTTCCCTTAAGACTGGCATAACTTGAGCCCACCCTCCACTGGCACAAGAACATCTGATGAACGTCACAACATTAAGTGTATTAGATGCAGATATGAAGTGTATGTGTAAAGCTTCAATGAACCACACACACCCCTTTAGGCTAGGCTTGTACAAACTTAATGCCTGCGCCTGCCTATACAACCAGATGACGCCAAAAAAGAAGCCAAGAAACCAGCTTATAGCTCAAGCTTAAAGAAAAAGAAAAAAAGAAAACAGAAATTATCTTCTTTTTTCCCCAGGCTATATTCCAGTGGATCCTTTCATCCCTCTATGTCACAATGGAATCTGTCATACTATGCACTGTTATTATTGCTAATAGGTGTTTATGCACTTTACAGGCTATATTTTAGCATGTCTGTTCATGTTCATGACTTTGAACATAACCTGTGAAATGTAGAATAGCCAGGTTAGTCAGTGTGGTACAATTCAGGTGCTATAGTATTTGCAAAAGAATATGCAATCAAAGAGCAACAACGAAGTGTAATTGACATCACCCATTGCATCTCATCGAATCAAGAATTATCCTCTGATTGATGCAGAGTGATGTGCAATCACTTGTAATTGATTAGAATTCATTCATTAGAGAATGACATGTGGAGTAATTGCCACTGAGAAATAATGACTGGTTAAAGCTAAGAGGACAGGCTTCAGCCAGTCCATATATTTTGTACTTCTGTTTCCTTCAAACATTTATGAACACTGTAGGTTTTGTGTTATAATTTATTGTTTCTATACACTGGACTTCAAATGTTGTATACCAAGCTAGCTTTATGAATTCATTAAAAATAAAAGTGTATCACATCCTGAGGTTAGTAAATGAAAAAGCTAGATGAGATGTTATTCTAAACGCTTTGAATCTCGAACAATCAGACAGCATAAACTGTTGATGCATGTCCATAGTAAAACCTTTCTTTGTGTTCACAACGAATAAAGGCAGGATTTTCTAACAGGTAGTGTACAGTTAACACAAGTATATTATGCTTGTTTTTAGTAGAAAATGATGAATTCACTGAAATCGAAGAGTTCACTCTTTCCTAAGGTAAAATTTTGGAGCACCCATAATTTCAGAGAGAGTTTGGGAGGGACAGATACTGTAGATCAGCAGCGCAGGGCCAAACACTCTTGTCAGCGTCTCTGGTGAATTCATGTTCTCTTTGTATGACTTGTAGTACTCAAATCTCAAATCTCAACAGGTTTCAGACAACATATGGCAAAGTATTGAGCCAAAAGGTAGAAACTGGATTTGTTTTGACTTCCTTTTGCATAATATGACATATATATTGTCTTATTTACTTATTTTATTTCTAACCATAAATGATTTGTAGCAAACTTCCATTTAAGATACCTTTACTATATGAGTACAAGGCAATTTCACCACAAAATCTCATGTAACAACTTTACTGCATTTTTCTAATGTATGTTTATCCCACACAACATGAATCAATCCAATACTGTCTTCCACAGAGTCATAATATATTCAGCACCCTATGATAATCTTACTATGCATGAAAATTTGCACGAGAGAGATTTTATTTCTTTTCAAGAAGTCTTTGAAAATAGCACCCAACCAAACAGTAAAAACAATGCATTTTCTACATTTATAAAAACTCCAAATCTACTCTGTGTGCAAGTGCCTCATCTTCCATCTTCTGAGAGCAAGGTTTACAGAGAGGTTCACCCAAGACACACCATCCTGACCAAATCCACAAATACCTTGCCTTTGTGCCATTTTCCCCATTGCAAGGCCAGCATTCTCCTTTTTGTGTACAGGCAATGAAAACACAGATTCTAAAAATCTCTAAAAATTATATGAAAATGTCAGCAGAAAATATGCTGCCCTGAAGTTGGAGACAACGCAGGGGCTGAGATCAAGGGATGATACTGAGAAAGAGATCAGACTGTGCTGTAATCTCATCCTGCTTAGGTTTTGCACATGTGAAGCACTTCAAACATGCCTGAAACAGACAGCTTACATAGACCAGAGGAGGAATGTGAAGCTGAATGCCTTTGACTATCTCCATTTCCTCCCATAGAGAGAAGTGTGATGGGGACTGAGACAAAAAACAAAGGGCCAAATTGATCAGTTCTGCCTTGAAAAACATACCTCCAAACTTTCTAGGAAAGGGACTCGCTTTCCTACACATGGGACCAGGGTGGCTGGAGCACTAAGGAACAATGAGGAGGGGCAGGGGACACACAGAGGTCACTTCTGGAAGGTGCTTTTGGGGAGGTTGTTCAGTCCTTTGAAGGCCCGTGCAAGAAAAGAGCCTGCCAACATTTCCTGCACTTAACCAAGTTATGGACTAGTCAGCTATACTGAGATGAAATTTATTGCAGTCTAGCAATTTTTTTACCCTTTTCATACCAAAAACAATTCTTATTTAAAGAGCTGATATTTGAACTGTTATTTTTACTGTATTTCTTGCAGAACACCTCCAGTTTATGGGACCTGTGGTTTAGTATTGCCAGTGACTTGATGACTAGCAGGTGCTAAATGGAGTTTTCTGTTTCTTAACATCACATTCAGATATTTTTTGGCTACTACTGGGATTTATAGTCAACTCACTTATGCAAAATTTTTATCCATAGGTGGGGGTTTTTGTTTTTAAACTGAAGGGTTAATGCTACTTATTTTGAGATCTTGTGGAAGTCTTCAGCATAAAGTAGTGGGGCCTTTATTTTGATTTGTAAAGTCATGTGGAAAAGTTTGAGTCCCAGTGGTACCAGGCTCCAGTAACTTGCAAAAAAACAACAAAAACTTCGTAAAAATCTCATTTGTACTAGCATATAAGCACATAAAATTATTTTCTAGATGATAGTGCATTGTATGCAACAGCATGGACAGTAAGAGATGATTTCTGCCTCTTCATGAAAATTATAAGAAGGTACAGTAAATTTTGTCTGTGTGAAGAGCTCCTTGTGTTCCTGAACACTGGGGTGTGTTTGCAGTGTTTCATATCCTGTCCCAAAGGAGGATGCGTTAGTCAAGCCAAATGACTGTGACAGCTGGAGACATTCAAGTTCAAAAGTTTTATAAACGGAGAGAAACAAGTGTTTGTAAGGAGCTGAGATTTTCAGTTCATCTGTGAATAGACCCTTATTATCAAATATGTTTTCATGTTATGTGTAACATCATTTAATCTCTAACATCCTGCTCGTGTACAGCAGACACTGGCTCTTGCCTTGTTTCTCATTAGTGACAGCTCCATGCAACATCAACTCTGGATGGGTCCTGCTTGCAATTATTTCTAAAGTAAGGGTGCCTATTATAATACTTTCATGTTATATACCAGATACCTACATTTTTTCTAAGATATAGTTCTCTGAAAGTGCTAGGAGAAGGGACGTTTTGGATATTGTTTGTTACTTCTATGTCTCACTTGGTGCTAATTTCAGATTATGGGACAGTTTCTTTGGAAGTACCGGAGCCAAAAGAATATTGTATATAACATAGAGAAACTCACTGGCACAGTTTATCAATATTTTGTAAACTGATCTTATAAAAAAATTTATTACTTGTCTTGTGTATTGTTAAAAGTTATTTTCATTTCCTAAATAAAACTTTGCATATTCATTTATAGTGTTATTTTTTGCATTTAGTTGCTTGCTTTTTTGTATGCATGGATGTCTGAGCACATTTTTAAAAATATTCTCTCGATTATTTTGATTTTAAAGCTCACATGATTTCAAGATTAATTTAGGGCTAGATATATGTTATAAATAGCATTGAGCTTTGAAAGCCCTATGTTTAAGAGGGTTGAAGTGTGTTAGTGAATCATATCTGCCTACACCACTCTTACTCTCTTACTCTCTTTCCTAAATTGGAAACAGGATGTGGGACTAAATGAAGTTTTCACCTGACCTACTCTGGCCAATGAAATGTATATTTAGAACATCTTCTGATCTCCAACTACCCACTAGTTTTATAGATCACAGAAACACTGCTCCTTTTGCTTTTCTTACCACATCAAAATTAATGAGATGTAAATCAAAAGAAGTATTTAGGGGAAGGAGTCAGGATATATGAGGAGAGCATGGACATAGAAGTATGTGTACATAACACTACATAGAAATATATGTAACACACAGCTAGTCAGAAAGGATATTTTTTTTAAAAGATCTACCATATTGTCAATTCAAGAAAGAGTAAGAAAGAATAAAGCATAAACAGATTAGTAGTGTCTTTCATTGTCTACAAATCTCTGAGAAGTCTTCAGGCCTAAATTCCACCAGTTTCCTATATTGCAGGTAGATAAGAAAAGAGTATCTGTAATGTGGTAAATTCGCACCTTGTTATGGCCATATCCTTCTTCTTTTTTAGGATTAAGATAATGCTATGCAGAAGGTATCTGACAGAATTGGAAAGTAAGATAACATTAGCAGAATGTTGTTAATTCAGTGCAAAATACTCAAAAAAGAACTTTGGACTGAATCAGTAGTTGTAGTTACTTCCTGCTGTCATTTCTCTCTTCGTACATTATAACTAGCATATTGAAGGACTAAGCGAATAACTGGCCAAGGTTTAGGACCTTACACCAGTAGGTACTACATCTGCTCACTGAATCTCCTTTTAATGGGATGCAGCCTACCCTGAAATTGGTGCCCTCAGATCCAAAACCTTTATTGGCCCTGCCCAGCTCCAATCAACTGGATTAGTCCAAGATGAGTTGGAAATACAGTAGCAGAAGACAAAATTTGACAAAAGCTGAGTTCACAGCTTTTGCATTATATTTGGTGCAGGAGGCCAGAGGGTGAGAGCAAAGACAGTGGCAGCTGCCGCTTGGCCTCAGGTATGGGGAAAGTTAAAAGAGATTGGTGTGAGGAGGTGATTAGCAAGGCCAGTAGTGGCCTATGACAACACTCTAATTTAGAAGAAAAAAAAAACAGTTAAAAAAATGTCCCTTGATGGAGGAATGCCATACACAGATATCCAAGACCATATGGAAACAAGAAACAAGGAGACACCAGCACACGTGTAGGCTATAGACCTGGCATGTCAACCAGCTGGGGAGAGGATTCTGCTCCTCTGGGTCCCTGCTGTGCTAGTCCAAACTGGGCAGAAGGGCTGAAGCCCTGGTTTATGTGTCCATGTAGTATGTGTGGTAGAGTAAAAATTGCCATCTAGCTGCTATTCTTGTCCTGCTAAGTAAATAATTTTCAATTACGTGTCCCTGGGTGGTGTGGGTGCGTTCTTGAAACCATCCCACCGTACTGAATTTCCTGATGATAGTCCCAAATAAAAAAAATCACTTCCCAGGTGCTCTCCTGTTCAGTGGGGATGTGGGATCTCGTGGGATTTTTCTTCTCAATTTTTCTCCCTCTGCTTTTGTTTCTGCCTTTTTTTTTTCCCATCATCTTAGTCATTTACTACTTCTGCATTATTTGCTTCCACATGTTGCTGGTGTACAGTTGGCCTTACCAGGACGTATATGTATGCTTGGTAAGATGGCAAATTCTTCCTAGTTTTAGATCAAAACTTTGGATCAATCAGCAGTTTTATATCAACAAGTTAGTTCCATATTCTGGGAATTTATGTGTCATCAAAAAAGAAGATTTTACATCTGCAATTCTCAGGGAGAAAAAATACAGTTTATGCTATAGAAGGATGAGTGATGAGGAAGCCCTTTTTTTTGTGTGAGTTGGTGCGATACTTCTTGAAGTGGTTAAGATGGCTACAGCCTATGTGCTTCTTGCTGGAAAAAGAAAAGAAACAGAACTGGGGGAGGAAAGGACCTCTAATCAGCTACAAATGTTATTGCTTGCCTTTCAGGAAAAAAGAAAGGCAAAAACAATCATGACATTGTTTTAACTTGATTTCATTTTTGCTAAGCCATGAATGATGATATAACAATTCCTTGTGGGCACACTGAACAATAATCATTAGGGACTAGGTTGAAGGAAGATACCATATTAAAAGAAAAAATATTTTATTTTATGTTACCAAACAAGTTTAATCACCCAGAGACAATTTACACATTTAAACATTTTTAAATGTAATGCTCATTTCTAATATTAAACTCAATTACTAGATTTTCCTCTGGCTCAGATCAAGGCTGAGAACAGACTTTCTTCAAAGTGTGTTTGAAGTTCCCAGAAAAGTTGACTCTACTGACTTTTTCTGTTCAGATTTTTATAGTAATTATCATAAGATATCTGAAGTTGTTTCTAGTTGTAACATATCTATTTTCTGACAAAACCAGATGTTTAGCATTTCAATTATTTTCCCTCATCTTGGTTAGCTGTTATTATTTTTTCTTCATTGTTCCTCAACTTTCTAAAGATTTTAAGTTCAAAGTTAAAAGTTTGTTCCCCAGGAATGTGCAAAATATCTAATCTTTCATTTATCAGATATAACAGAAGAAAAGATCTCAGAAAATGACTCTAATTATGAGCTGCTTGGAGTGCACTAGGCACAGTCTCTGAAATACATGTACAATAAGCTTGTGTGTAGTTAAGAGAGGTAGTCAAGATTTATAAGCCCGCAAGTCTAGTGCAGTTTGGTTAAGTAAGGACATTGTGCCAAAAATGAAGTTGAAAAGAAAACTGTCCCTATTTGCTCAAGGCTATGATATGAATGTTCACCAGGAAGGAAAGAACTTTTCAGTCCACTTGCACTACCGTATATGCAAAACAAATTAGTTTCAGAAAAGTATTTTTCTTAGCTGGCATTTCTGATGTTCCAGCAGACAATCACATAGGAACAAAAAGTTTTTCTGAAGACCAAAAAAATAGTATAACTACAAAATATCAGTTATTCTAGAACATTGCAAATTATATTGCTGCTTATATTCCACATGTTCATAGAATCATAGAATCATAGAATCAAAGAATCAAAGAATCATAGAATGTGTTGGGTTGGAAGGGACCTTTAAAGGTCATCTAGTCCGACCCCCCCTGCAATAAGCAGGGACATCTTCAACTAGATCAGGTTGCTCAGAGCCTCATCAAGCCTGGCCTTGAATGTCTCCAGGGGTGGGGCCCCCACCACCTCTCTGGGCAACCTGTTCCAGTGTCTTACCACCCTCATTATAAAGAACTTCTTCCTAACATCTGATCTAAACCTACCCTGCTCTAGTTGAAAACCATTGCCCCTTGTCCTATCACTACATGCCCTTGAAATCAGGTTGTTGTCCATAGTTCTAAAGCAGACAGCATGCTGCCTCTTTAATGGCCAACATCTGGCCTTTAAACTACATCAAACCAAAACAGTTTTATTCTCATCACTATACTGGCCCAGTTTTGGCCATCAAATGTATTGACATCTACTGACAAAAGGCCACATATGGCTGTTGATAACACATGTGAATTAAATCATCCCAAGCGAACAAGCAGAGTTGACCTGCACAAAGCTTTAAGGCTTACCTAGCTGCCATGTTTTCCGGCAGCTCGCAGCATGGCCGACCTATGATGTGTCAGATCATAATCAGCAGGGAAATTTTTCTTTCTCAGGTGGGGTTCTATTTGTAAATAGATTAGATTGCATCAGAAATAGTGTGGACAGCAGGACTAGGGAAGTGATTGTCCCCCTGTACTCAGCGCTGGTGAGGCCACATCTCGAATACTGTGTCCAGTTTTGGGCCCCTCACTAGAAGAAAGAAAGAAAAGGAGGCTGAGGGGAGACCTTATCACTCTCTACAACTACCTGAAAGGAGGCTGTAGCAACGTAGAGGTTTGTCTCTTCTCCCAAGTAATAGGTGATAAGACAGGAGGAAATGGCCTCAAGTTGTGCCATGGAAGGTTTAGATTGGATATTAGGAAAAGTTTGTTCACCAAAAGGGTTGTCAAGGATTGGAACAGGCTGCCCAGGGAAGTGGTTGAGTCACAACCCCAGAGGTATTTAAAAGATGGGTAGACGTGGCACTTCAGGACAGGGTTTAGTGGTGGCCTTGGCAGTGTTAGGTTAATGGTTGGATTCAAAGATCTTAAGGGTCTTTTCTAAGCTAAATGATTCAATGATTCTAGAGAAGGTGAAGTTATAATGAAGAGATGTAGCAACACAGAACATAACAGTGTCATCAGCTACAGTGTATGGACAGATGTTGCTTCAAGTTATTCCTTAAAGAGCAATCTTTCTCCCAAGCAGCAAACGTTTGTGAACACGCAGATGAAAAAACAGCAGTGGAATTCTGGGAGCTAGACATTTTGCTGCGGTTCTCCCTGTGTCACTGAAACGTATGTAAGGAAGTTGACAGGGAGGTATAACTTAACAAAACTTGAATGTTTACAGACAATGTGTTATCCCTGATGAAGTATACTTGGGGCATGAGTACACTTTGCTCTAGCTTAACTTTCAGCATTGCCCACTGTTGATGTCCTGTGAGTAGGCACAGAATTTGTTGGTATGCTTGGCTAAAAAATATGAAAACCCTTTTCTGGGTTTTGCACTGTGAAGAAAGCAAAAGTAGATCTACCAAGGTCTTCTGTGATGTTTCTCATAGTTCCTCGTCATATGTTCACTCTCTGAATAGCAAAAAATTACATTTTCTTTTATAGTCTTTGTCAGCATATCGCTTCCTTTACATGTGTGCCACTGTTACAAAACAGTTCAGACCAGGTCAGTCAAGCACAATAGAAAATGCCTACCACCAAATGTGCTGCTATCTGGAAGGTGAGACATAGTGGAGCTGGCTTTCTTTGCCACTTCATATTATCATAACACTAACAGATGCTCTGTTGAAATTGGAATGATTTACAGCTGACCTGTAGCAGCCTGGGGTAAGCAGGAAACAGAGGACAGCTGCAGATTGCCTTTACTTTGATGTAACTTCTTATAACATAGTTTTCCAATGCAGGAAATTCAAGGAGAGCTCCTCTTGCTTATCCATGAATGTCCACTGACAAATCAATGAATGCCAACTTGCTATCAAGGAAGTTCTGGAGCTTCTATCAGACAGTTCTGATCTGTCAATTGATGTAATTATATCTAGGAAACACTGAATTTTACAGCATGTCCTTATCCATTCTCTTTCTTTGTTTTGGGTAATTCTGTGTAGCATAAATTATTTTATCCACCTGTTCTACATGACCTAATTCTTCAAGGCATGGACCATCCTGTGTTTGCTTGCACATCACTGAGCACTCTGAAGCCCTCAGTCCTCTCTAGGTTTGTTAGACAATAATAATTATCATTATCATCAATCACCATAAAGAGTGTATGAAAGTCATGATTCTAACTAAGAACATAAACACATCAGGCCAAAAAGAACCAAACCCACAACCCAACAATTGTGCAACAAGGCGGCTTTTGATGAGGTTGAATATATAAATAGCCTTCCTCAAAGTTTATGCTCTGTCTCCTCATTCCAAAGTCTTCCACTGGAAAGAGTCAACAGTGCTAATTATGCGGGTAGCATCTGATGGGAGGACAAACATAACTGCAACCTCAAAGTGAACATCATCCTCACAGGTCCTCTCTGTAATGCTTTATTTTCTGATTTATTGTACCTCTAACAAAACACCTGCATTTTGGTTGGAAAAGTCTTGAAAATAGTACTGGGTGTAGGAGCAGTTTCTTTCCCATTTTGTATGAAGCTAGCAATAAGGCAGAGTTCAGGATGGTTTCATAAAAGGCTAGTGTTAGAGGAACTTGAAAGGAATTTGATACATGAAATAGGTGCATGGCATAGAGTTGTCAGAGTTACAGACTGTTTGATCTCTGACTCCCCTGTGGGCATTATAATTTGGTTTTATTTTGGGCACCATCAAAGATCTATGGAAATTCTGAGCTTCACATTATAAACACCAACGTAGCCATAATTCTTGGTTTATTACAACTTTTAAAATTTGTTTATAGGGAAAGAATGGAAAGTTTATTAAAAATGTCCTCTTGATGCAATGGCTGGCATGTTGGAAATGCTATTAGTCAATGAATGAATAACGATCAGTAAAAGTACTGCTTAAGAGTAATGGAAACATACTCATGCAATAATATTTATACTTAATATTATACGGCCTGTCACTTGTATAGAAATGACTGTGGTAAAGAGTTTCTTTCAGAATGAACTTTATTCCTTTCTCAAGACAGAGAAAATGTAGGCATGGCCCAAGCTTAAAAGTCCCCGGTGGGGAACTGATTTAAGCAAGCCTTCATGTGTTCACAGACAGGAGATTTTTTGATTAAATCTGCTGCAAGGCTCTTGAACATCTAAGAGAAAGTTACTTAAGCTCCCTGTGGGGAAGGGAAGCCGGGAGCATTTTCTTGTTCCTGGGTGTGCATATATGCATGTGATTGTGGACCTTAACAGTGTTTTGGTTTCACGTTGAAATGAAATATAGGTGCACAGCACTGTTCCCTGCTCCCTGTCCTCATGCTACAGCATACTCCAACAAGTCCTAAAGCTGTTGCCTATTACTTTTCCTAATCCCCTTCTGATCCTGCTGATATTTTCTGTTTCCACAACTTTCTCTGGTAGTAAATTCCACACCTCCTGTGTAAGGAAGCTCTTTTATAAACTACTTTAAATAGATCTTCTGCTGGTTTAATTGTGCTCTCTTGATCTCCTGTTGCAGGGCTTCAATAACAACAGTTCCACATACAGCTTATCCACTGATTTCATGATTTTGTAAAACTCATTCATATCCCTCCATCTTGTCTTCAAACTGAAAGGCCCTGGCCTCTGCTTGCAAGGGGAGCTGCCCTGCACCCTTGGCCATTTTATTTGACACCTTCTCTACCTTCCTAAAGTCTGCTTCTTTCCTGAGATCCAAGAACCAGAAATGCGCATTGAACTCAAAATATGAGGCCATCAAATTTTTATACAGTAGGAAAAATATCCTCTCATCATCCTTCTGGACGATGATAAACACTTAGTTGACTCCTTTGGCCACTCCTGCCACTTAAGCCAATGATTTCAGGGACCTGTCAGTGATGACTATGGGGTCTTTTTGCAAATTTGCAGTTGTGAGTACCACATTGTGATAGGAATGTTTTGCATTGCTTTCCCTAGGTTTTTTGTGTACACTGAAGCTCATCTGCCATCTTTTTGCTCACTCATTCAGTTTTATGAAGTCCTTCTCTAATTTCTTGGCATTGTCACAATACCTGACTTCCCAGAAGAGCTTGGGAACTTAGAGATTTCATGTTCATACACCCTTCCCCTTTTTCTTGGGGGAAATGATGAAAGATAAAAACTGTGGTGATACTGATCCTTAATGGACTCCACTTGACTCTTCTACATCTTGGAAAGTGGTATTAAGTCCTACCTTTTACTTCCTGTGCTTCAGTCTCAAGATTTTTTGTTTTGTCTTGTAACCTTGTTTCTTAAATAACCTTTGGAGACTAACTTTTGCAAAGGTTTTTTAAAAGTCCAGGTTCAATACTTCCCCTGGGTGTCCTTTATCGATGTGCTTACTGACATCCTTATGTCTCTTCAACAGGTCAGGGAGTCGGGATTTCCCTTTACAGAAACCACACTGATTCTTGCCCAGCTGGCTGTGTCTCACCTTCTCCAGTGATCCTATTCTTTAATATAGACTCCACCGATACCATTCTTCAATATATACTCCACCATCTTCCCTGGGTGTATACTATTGAAGTTTGTAGTTTCCGAGATCCTTCTCAATTTATTAGGAACTTATGTTCTGGCACAGGGACTGTTTGTGACCTTATGGTCACATGCCTGGGTTGTCACTTCTGCAACTTCACATGGAGATCAACCTTAGGTGAAGGCTACCCAGACTGAGTGACTTACTAACTTCTGCAACGAGCAGGATCAGGTTGCTCAGAGCCCCCTCCAACCTGAACCTCGCATGTTTCCAGGGATGGGGCTTCCACAACTTCTCTGGGCAACCTGTGCCAGTGTTTCACCACCCTTATTGTAAAAAATTTCTTCCTTATATCTAGACTAAATCTACCCTCTTTTAGTTGAAAGCCATTACACCTTGTCCCATCACAACAGGTCCTGCTAAAAAGTTTGTCCCCGTCTTTCCTGTAGGCCCCCTTTAACTACTGAAAGACTGCACCTAGGTCTCCCTGGACCATTCTCTTCTCCAGGCTGAATGACCCCAACTGTCTCAGCCTGTCTTCAGAGAAGAAGTGGTCCATCCCTCTGACCATTTTTGTAGCTCTCCTGTGGACCTGCTCCAANAAGTTTGTCCCCGTCTTTCCTGTAGGCCCCCTTTAACTACTGAAAGACTGCACCTAGGTCTCCCTGGACCATTCTCTTCTCCAGGCTGAATGACCCCAACTGTCTCAGCCTGTCTTCAGAGAAGAAGTGGTCCATCCCTCTGACCATTTTTGTAGCTCTCCTGTGGACCTGCTCCAACAGGTCAATGTCTTTCCTGTGCTGAGGTCTCCAGAGCTGAACACAGAACTCCAGGTGGGGTCTCATGAGAGCAGAGTAGAGGGTTGGAATCACCTCTCTCGGCCTGCTGGCCAGGCTTCTTTTGATGCAGCCCAGGATACAGTTTGTCTTCTGGCCTGCAAGTGCACATTGCTGGTTCACGTCCAGCTTTTCATGCACCAGTACCACCAAGTCCTCCTCCACAGGGCTGTTCTAAATCCCTCCATCCCCCAGCCAGTATTGATACTGGGATTGCCCCAACCCAGCTACAGGATACTGCACTTGGCCCTGTTGAACCTCATGACGTTCACACGGGTCTACTTCTCCAGCTTGTCCAGGTCCCTCTGGATGACATCCCGTCCCTCAGGCATGTCAACCACACCACTCGGTGTGATCTGCAATCTTGCTGAGGGTGTACTCCATCCCACTGTCTATGTCATTGATGAAGATATTGAATAGTATTTGTGCTAATATGGACCCCCGAGGGACACCACTTGTCACTGACCTCCATTGAGATATTGACCACTTTGGATGCAACCATCCAGACAGTGCCTCATCCATCGAACAGTCCACCCATCAAATCCATGTGTCTCCAATTTAGAGAGAAGGATGTTGTGGGGAACCTTGTCAAAGGCCTTAGAGAAGTCCAGATAGATGACATCCATAGCTCTTCCCTTTTCTACTGATGTAGTCACTCCATCATAGGAGGACACTAGGTTGGTCTGGTAGGATTTGCCTTTGGTGAAGCCATGCTGGCTGTCTCAAATCACCTCCCTGTTCTCCATGTGCCTTAGTATAGCTTCTAGGAAGATCTGTTCCATGGTCTTCCCAGGCATAGAAGTGAGGCTGACAGATTTGTAGTTCCCAGTGTCCATCCTTTCTACCCTTTTTAAAAAATGGGTGCAATGTTTCTTCTTTTCCAGTCTCCAGGGACTTCACCTGACTGCTGTGACTTTTCAAATATCATGGAGAGTGGCTTGGCAACTACATCAGACAATTCCCTCAGGACTCTGGGATGCATCTTATCAGGTCCTATAGACTTCTGTATGGTCAGATTCCTCAGGTGGTCATGAACCTGATCTCTTACAGTGGGAGGGACTTTGCTGCCCCAGTTACTGTCTTGTGGTACATCCACTGGAGAGGTGTGGGAAGAGAGGTTGCTAGTGAAGACTGAGGCAAAAAAGTTGTTGAGTACCTCAGCCTTCTCCTCATCTGTTGTTACCAATCTTGCTCATCAGGGGGGATTATGCTTTCTTTGACCTTCCTTTTCTGGTTGACATACCTGTAGAAGCCTTTCTTATTATTTTTTGTGTCCCTGTCCCTGCTTCCACTGCCTGTGTGTTTCCTTCTTGCTCTTTATTTTGACCAGCAGGTCTCGACTCAGTCATGCTGGCCCTTGTCCTCCTTTCCTGACTTCTTACACCTGGGGAACAAGAGCTCTTACACTCTGTGGAAAGCATCCTTAAAGATCTACCAGCTCTGTTCTGATCCCTTGTCCCTAAGGGCAATTTTTCAGGGGGTCCTCTTGAGTAATTTCTTGAATAGCTGGAATTTTGCTTTCCTAAAATTCAGGGTCCTGACTTTACTCTTTGCCTGACCCATATCGCTCAGGACTGTGAACTCCACCAGTGCATGATCACTGCAGCCCAGGCTGTCTCCAATCTTGACGTCACCAATTAGCTCACTTGTGTTGGTGACCAACAGGTCCAGTATCGCATCTCCTTGGGTAGGGCTGTATATTACCTGGTTTAAGAAGTTATCCTCCATGCACTTCAGGAGTGTCCTGGATTGCCTACAGTGCATCGTGCTATTTTTTCAGCAGATGGTTGAAGTACCCCAGCAGGAGGGGTGAGTGAGATGCTGGAGTAAGAAGGCCTCATCAATAGGCTCCCCTTGATCGGGTGGCCTGTAGTAGGCCCCAGCCACAACATTCCCTTTTTTGCCTTGATCTCTAATTCTTACTGAGATTTTCTGCTGTGGCCTTTGTCAGCCTGGAGTGCTGCTTGTCATCAATATTGTTACCAATTCCACAGCATCTGAAGTATTTAAAGAACTTTTTGTTATCAGTTTGAAAATCCTTTGTAAGATATACTTCAAATTATTTTTAGACATGTCAATTTCCTGCTTATGTATAACCTATCATTTTCTTATGGGGTTTGGGATTTTCATTTTGGCAAGCTTTCCATTTTCTAAATGCTAAGCTTGTCCCTGTGATAGCCTCCTAAGCTTTCCCATTGATCCCATGGCAGTTGTTTTAGGGTGCTTTTCTTTTTTTTTTTAAGTGGTGGCATGAATTTTACCCATTTTCCACTACAGTATTTTTAATAGACTCCAGGATGGTTTAAGCTTCTTGCTTTTTGGAATGTTCCTTTTTGGATTGTTGGGGTTTACTGGGTATTTTATACTTATATTATAT
>VXBH01000789.1:372-23919 GCA_013400035.1 Rynchops niger | reverse complement strand
AGTGGTATTTTTTTTTGAGTGGCATTCTTAAAGAATATAAACCTGTGGGGCCAGATAGGATGGATATCAAAGTGTTGAGAGAGAGTTGATGTCCTTGTGACGATGCTTTCTATCACACTTATGAGGTTGCAAAGGCCAGGAGAGGTCCCCGATAGCAGAATAAAGAAAAGCTTGCACCTGTCTTTAAATAAGGGCAAGAAGGATGAGTAAGGATACAACAGAGTGGTTAGCTGAACTTCAGTCCCTAGAAAATTCCAGTCCAGACCATCCTAGTCACATGAAGAAAAGTTAGGTTACTGGGACGAGCCAAAACAGGTTTATGAAGAGTAAGCTCATAGAGCTATCAAGAATAAGATTGCAGAGCTATAATAAAATGACTAGATCCATGAATGGAGAGCAACTGAAATTATTTATTTTGACTTTGGTAAAGGCATTTGACATTGTCTCCCACAATACTCTTGTATCCAAGCAAAGATGTCTGTATGGGTGGACTTCCAAGAGGATAAAAAATCTGTCTGGATTATCAGGCTCTAGTAGTTATTGTTTGTACTATAGCTGAAAAACAGTTAATAAAGGGATTTCTCCAGGGGTCTGTCCTGGTACCTGTCCAGTTTAATATCTCTAAAGAGTGATCTGGAAGAGGAGATAAAACGCGATCTCATCAAATCTGAAGATTACACCAAACATGGGGGAATGACACCAGTTGAACATGCTCAGGGGCTGGTCTGCCATTCAGAACAACCTGGAGGATCAGGTAGGAAATTCAACAAGGGCATACACACAATCCTGCACCTATGAACTAATGACAGTACAGGTCAGGTACTCACTGTCTGGGGAGCAGCTCTGCTGAAAAAGTCCTGGTGGTCTTGGGAGATGGTAGGTTAAGTCAGCAGTGTGTCCTGTCAATGGTAAAGGCAAACAAGATCCTCACTGTACTAACGAGAAGCACAGCCAGGACATCAAGGGAAGTGACTAGCCCTTTTTGAGTCAGCATTGACTAGACCATATTTGGAACATGTCATCCAGGCTTGGGCCTCTCAGTGCTAGGAAGTTGTGGATAAACGAGATTAAGTTCAGCAATGGGCCACCAGAATGGTCAGGGTTGCAACACTTGCCCTGTGGGGAGAGGATGAGGAAGCCAGGCTGGTCTCTCCTAGAGAAGGGACAGCTTCAGGGAAACACATAGCTCCTGCAAGTGCTGAGGAGCCAAGAAGGCAGAGCCAGGCTCTTTACTGACGTGCACTGTGGGTATGAATTAGTGGTTATAAAGTAGAAAAGGCAGATTCCACAACTGACTTGTGGAAAAATCTTTATTTACCATGAGAACAGCCAATGAGTTGGTCAAGCTGTGCAACGGAGATGTTTCGTAGTCTCCATGAGTCTCCATGCTTGGAGGTTTTCAGGACCCGAGTGGCTAAAGTCTTGCACATACTAGCCTGAATTTCATGTTGTACCTACTTCCATCAGGAGTTTGGGCTAGAGACCCCCTTAGTCTGCTTCCATGATGAATGATTTGATGATTCATGCCCACAGTTTTCATCATATTAAAAAAGAAAAAGTTATAAGTACTGATGTTTTCAGATGCTTTATAGGCCACAGTTAGTACCTTTAAGAAGAGTAATTCGTAATTGATAAAGTGTAAGATTCACCTCACCTACCGATATCCAGCTACAAATTAGGTTCTCAGTTTATTTTCTAGTCTCCCGTTCTACTTAGTCAAAAGAATGAAGTGTCTCTAAAGGATAATCCATCACACTTCCAGATAAATATTTAAATTTAGTGGGGATGGATTAATCCCCGAATGTTCCTGTATGTCTTCATTTCCTGTAAAGAGAACAGGTTTAGCTAACTTCGTCTGTATGCTTCACTTAAAGATGTCTATTATTAAATGCAGGAATTACTACCTTAAATTTAATATGTTTTGTAGACTAAATAGTCATTATCAAAATATGTGTAAGCTTTTGCCTTAATACATTTAAATAACACAATTTATCAATGAAGCACAATAAAAATAGCAAGAGTTACTTTACTTATCTATTTGCAGAGTAAATTCTTTAGGAAAAAAGAAAAGAAGTAAATTTTTCTTTTTCTTCAGCATGAATTTCTGTAATTGCTGTAATTGAATACTTCAGTTTTCAAAGTAAAGAATGATGTTGAGACATGTATTTTCCAAGTTACAAACACATATTCTTTCTCTGGTTTGGGAGGAATCTGCTGCAAGTCTTCCTGTTTCCATGTCACACACTCTGGTGTCACAGATTTAAGTCTGTAGTGGCTGGTAAGTACCTTGATGCTAGGAACAAAGTTGATCCCCTGTCTTAGTTATCGCTGTTCATCTCCACATTCCCCAGCACGCACAGCCTAACATGTAGTTTTATCTGACCTATGGTCAGATTTGTGCAATGACACAAATAAGCTCTTTTGATGGAGCTTGAACCAGAAAACTGCAGTAGCATCTCTGATCCTCAAAGTAACACAACAGTTTCCTTGTCCTGGAGTACAAAGAGTAAATGGCATTGATTATATATTGGCAGCACAGCAAACAAGAGCAGTGCCAAGACTGAAGTTTCAACTCCCATATCCAATGAATATCAGCATAGTTGTGCAAATAAATAATCTTATTTTACTTGCAACTGGAAAAATGACATTGAAAATTAGCATCCTGGTTTGTCAGGAGCGAGTTCAGTCTCACTCCAGTATCTGCTAGCTGTAAACCAGGATATCTTCAACGGGAATCTGCTGTGGGGTATAATAGGTGTTGGCAGGTGTGGGGTCTCAGGCTACGCAAAAGAGTACGTTTATACCTTCATTTCCTGGACTGATGACCAGGATTATCTGGATAGTTACATAGATTCTTCTTTGCCTGAAAGAGTAAGCATTATTAAACAATGCTCATTTTGTAACAGTTTTTGCAGCCTCCCAATGTCCTCACGGAATACAGAGACAAAATATTATCATAGATCTATATGTATCTCAACAGTCTACAAATATTTACTCTAAAAGGAAACAATTTTATTGAGTGAATAGAACTATTCCTGAGTAAAGCCTGTGGCATAAGAATTACGGTAAGTATTACTTATCAGTCTATAAAAATATCAGTATGAAAGGAACAATATTTAATTTGGAATTATTTGATTTAAAAAGGTGAAGTATAAACTAGATTAATTTAAGTGCACTCAGAAAAATCTTGATATAGTAATACAGAGATTTTATCAAAGCTGACTTGTTATAACTCATTCTTAACAGTTACAAAATTTAGAAAAATGTAAAAGATAATGGTAGCAGTTTTACCGAGCAACTGAGGTGAAAACATTATTACACCATGTTCCATAAAGTGCCTTTTGTAATTCACCAGTTAGTGAAGTGAAGTAGAAGAACAAAACATAAAAAAACATGGCAGTGCTTTCTTGTTCTTAGACCTGGAACTGTTGAGTCATCTGTAATACTTAAAGACCTTCCATTCCCTTCTCACTAACTTTACCTTGAGTAGCTTTCCCACATGCTAAAGCAGCAACCGCCTTTTGCTGTAAGGCAGGTGAAACGCTTTGTATTGACTTCTGACGGTTCATGAAGATACATATTTAAGATAAACATTATTGCTAAGCAATGAACAAAAAGATTGCCTTGAGCCTGCAAAAGTTGTTAAAATCTTATTTTTTTCCTCCTATAAATTACTTGACTAGTGAAGTTCTTCCCAGACAACGTCCAAAATGCAGACCCCTCCCTTTCTATGGCTCAACCAGCTGAGCTGTCTTCTGTAAGGCAGAGAAAAACAGAACATCTCTAAAAATATGATTTCTAGCCCTGAACTTCTGAGAATTTAACATCTGTACAAACTACTACCCCAGCTAAGCAAGGGACCAAGACCAGCCATTAATAGAATTTTCTCTTTCTCACACACATAACAAAAATAATTTTGGAAAGCAGCTGTGATAGCCTCTGCAATCAGAGTTCTTATGAGTGAATAATCTAAAAAAAGCCATAAAAACAAGCATACTTATATGCAATCCAGTGTGCCCGTTGTTTACCTGAAATTTTGTTCAGAATGTAGGAAATCTAGTACTAGATTCAAAGAAGAAAGAATATGTCTACAGTATCTTTTCCAGGCAGATATTTATTGACACTGTACTCACAGCTAACCAGACGATATCTCCAAAACAGAAGTTCTGCAGACGTGGTTAGCACAGCACTGGGCTTGAGCCATTCGGTCTTACTGAGAGACAGTGTACATTAGCCAAACCCTGGCTCCCTGCTTCTGCTTTTGGGCTGGGGACTTATTCATGTCTAACTGGATTACAGTGTGGGCTGAACAAATGTATGGTGGTCTATGAAACATACAGTAAGCAAACCAACCAGTGACAACATTTTTATTTAAAAAAAAATAAAATTAAAGATTGTTTTGAATATCTATGAACCACTAATTTTTATTTATTGCATCTTGTCAATGTGCACCATGTTACCCAATTACTATTTACTGGTGTGTAGTATGAAGTGTTTATTTGTGTCCTAACCAGTTTTAAAAGGATTAAAGTGTAAATAACCAGAGACATACCATATAAAAATGCATCATCAAGTATTCTGCCACATAAAACTCATTTATCTGCAGGACATTCCACATTATCCATCTAAATGCCACTTCAACTGCTCCTCTCCAGAAGGTGCATCTACATTGGTTCCAATTGGAGGTGCCCTTTGAAAGCAACTCTCCCCAGGGAACAGGTTTTATGCATGAAGCCAGGGATTTAATGTTAGCCTAATTAAAATCTTAATCTGATCAAAAGCTAGCAAACAGCTATCTTTAGCCCTGTTAAAATGATACCAGTAGTCCAAATATAGAAAAGCTTCATTAGCAATAATATGTCTCTTTTTTTTTGGTGTTGTGTTTCCAGTCTCCCTCTACTCAATGGCACCAGACTTCTTCAAGCAAAGAGATACATGGGGTGCCAAAGTAAGCTAGCATCCCAGACTCTGCGCTGGGTGGGGTATGATCTTCAAGGTGGGAGTTGGGGCATTCCTTTCTCTTTGTACTCAGGGCTATTTTACAAATGTTCTCTTACCTGCTTGCCTCTCACTTGCTTCTAGCCAGACCTGGATGCTGCACCACAGCGTGCCCAAGCCCTAGCAGACACCATGGCCAACTGCCTGTCCCACAGTTACTGTCTGGTTTGTTCACCTTCATCCCTCTGCTGCTGTCACAGAGATTTGGTTAAGCAACAGTTCTGTGGCCACCAGATCATTGTTAGAGCAAGCTGCCACCAGTTCAAGCCCAGGCAAGCTCTCCCAAACACTGAGCACTGCCCAACTAGCCACCTGTTGCCATTTAATTATAATGTGGCAGAAATCCTATTCATTGGGCTACATTTGACTTTGAAAACATACATAGAAACAGTAAGCGCTTTCTCTCCAGATCATGTTGATATATGTGTGTGTAAATGTATACAGATAAATTCTTTTGCCAACTTTCTTCATGATAAAACTTTGAGTAATGGATTAAAAAATTCCTTGGTTTAGGTCAACAATGAATAAATACCAACGTATCACAGTATAGTACTTCATTAAGGAATGTGAAATCAATAAATTACTGCAATCTCATTGATGTCTAACCTGCTTTTGAGGAATAAATCTACCAGTCATCAGAAGAGTATTCTCACTTCCAAAGATCTTAGAAAATCTTTAGCTGTGATCTTATTTTTCTTAGCTCTGACTCTCTCTTTGCATTGTATCCTTTAGCATTAGCCTGAGATAAACTGATGAGAACTTTTCAAGATGTGCACTTTTTTTGGTTTAGAGGCATGGCAGCGGGAGACACAGTATCCAGCCAAAGAGTCCTGCTCTAGTAGATACACACTGGACATTTGTGGGACAGTACACATTTGGTGACAGATAAAAATACAATAAATTTTACACAGAAAAGAACATAAATTCCAGATAAAAGACAAGCTTTTACACAGCTCAAAATAGCTGGAATTCTCCCTACAGAGTTTATCATACTGTGTTTTACTGGCATAAAAGGGCATAACTTCTCAGAAGCTATTTAGAAATTAAGAGAGTGAGATCATTTCTTCAGATATAAAATCACTAGGCACAAGAAAGTTTCTTGAATTATACTGAAGAGTTATATAGTTTACAGAACTAGTTCTATTTGGCAAATTTTGAATTAAATCCCCCCTTAGCCTAGTACATTTTGAGTTCTTCATCGACTTTATTTTTGAATAATCTAATCACACACTGGTGAAGTACACAGAAATAACTGTTCCATTTTATCCAAGAGACATCAAATGTTACAATATAAAGTATGTACTTTATTGCCGTGTAATTATTATTTTCCCTTTCTCCTCCTCTCCTCCCACTTCTCACAATTTTTCCTACATAGTTATGCTTTAGGATGTCAATTCAGTCACAGATATTTGAGTTTTATAACCCATAATGTTTTGGAAGACAGGAACATTGTTCAGAAGTATTCAGGAAGATACATAAATCTTAATCTATGATTGCGTTACTACAGAAATTAACAGACCAGCACACGCCATGTTCCTTCCATGGTTATTCTATGGTGGGAACAACATTCTTAGTTAATTATTATTCAGCTTTCAATTGCTACTTTCAACTTTCTCCACGTATTTTTTTCCTGGACTGTGGACTAATTGTGCCAGGAGCAATGACGCACCAAGACTGGCTCCATGCAGAGGCAAGTTGGATCCAGCATGGCTTTATAATTAAGAGAGACAAATAACTAGTATACAAGGCTCAATTTGACCTGGAAACAAGACAGCCTCCTTTCACATGTTCTAGAATCTGAAGCTACGTGCCAAGTGAAATCAAGCTGACTTCGCTAAACTTTCTCTGGTGTCCACATCACTTTCCTTAACTGCAAAACTTTCCTGGCTTTCTGTGCTATGCGTCCTTAGTTTATTCTATACAGCTTCAGTGGTGTTTCTTATCTCCAGTTTAAACTGGCAAGGCTGCATCCTGCAGAGCCAGTTGGCTCTGGCTGTTCCCAGAGCTCCATGTTGTAGTAGTCATTATTAATTTTAAAATATTGTTATGAAAATATTCAGGACCAGATCAGATTCAGCAGTGCTCCTAAACTAACAATGACTGCCCACGACCCTTTGGGAAGCTGGCTTAAAAACACTTGAGTTGTCTCCTGTGGAGCCATCCAAATTTCAACAAAAGAAGAACTGAGTTAATAAACAAAATTTGAAATTGTTCTGAGTTAGAAAGCAGGATGGGAGGAGGGGGGGAGGGCTTATTCAGCCTCTACACAGAATGTGTGTCACTGATTTCTCCTCCACAGAGAAAGTAAGGCACACCACTATGTAATTCCAGTATGACTCAACAAACAATCCTGGGCAAATTTCTGTTGTAATAATTTAGTGAAAATCAGAAAATGCTTTTTATATAATTACTTTACATAATGCTTTTTATAAATATACCAACTACTTGAAATTTCATAGCAAAGAGAGTAAAGTGGAAAAGCACTGAACAGAAATTAAATCAATATGGTATCATACATAACCGTATTTTGTTTGTGCAAACATATATAAATCTATTCCAAACTAACAGTAACTTAGGGAATTTTTTCTAAAAGTAGGTAACGGAAGTAGATCATTAAAAATTATACTTTCCACAGTGTATGCCTGGCAACTACCTCCCACAACAACAATAAAAATTCTATTGTTCAATAAGATTTCCTCTTGTAGGAAGCTTTTACTTCTGCAATCTTTTCAATTTACCTATAAAAGCAAATTTTATCAAATTTCACAGTCCCTGAAATTCATACGGAGTTATCATTGCAAACCATTCCAATAAATTACCTGTAATATAGAGTACAGTTGACAGCCCAGAAAAGCCCAGGTTTAGCCAAAATGCCCATGAAAAATGATAAGGGACAGGTAATAGATGACAATTTCATCTGAAAGACATACGATATTAGTTTAATGTCTAAAGGCATATGAATTCTGAGTGTTCATAAACACACCGGATCTCAAAATAATGATGCTAAACAGCTAAGATCATAGTTTTATATATGAAAAGCCTGTAAGGCCTGTCCAGGGTGCCCATCAGAATAAATATTACTAACCATAGTATTGGAAGAATAGTCAGCATTATCTGCCCTTGACAGTACAAGGGGAGTCATATTTTACAGGTACTTAGGATAGTAAATGGATAGTAAAAGCACTGCTGCGTTTTCAAAGGATCTTAGGGTTTTTCTTTATAGAACAGATTTTTGAAAAAATTAATTCCCATTTAGACACGCCACAGAAAAAAAAGTAGAAAACAAAATACAAGAAAACAAAAATAAAATACAGAAAGTTATTTTGTTATAGTATAGTTATACTTTTAAAGCAGCTGTTCTTTGGACAGCTGCTAGTAATGTTTTAAACAGATGTTTAAAAAAAACCACTACATTTTGGCAGTGAAACAATTTATATCTCTAGAAGATCAGTTCCGAATTTTACATGTTATGTTGGATTTGGATGAAATGTCCATCTACACAGACTTCAAGACTGACACATGCATGTAGAGCCTAACAAATGAAACACAGTGAATAGAGTAACCAAGGCCTTAATTTAAACATTTAAAGACAGATCAAAATATCTCCTAGCTGCAGTTAGACATATGCTTAAATACTAACCTGAATGAGGTACCTCTAGTACCTGCCCAAGTTTCCACAAGACATAAAGCAAGTTTATGCCTTTATATCTGAGATGCAATTCAATTCAGTCATCACCAGACTATCCATCAAAATATCTATAGTTCAGAGCCATTCAAAATTAGACCCATTCATGATGTGAATTCTTTCTGAAGCAGGAATTCATTTGATAGCACTGCCTCTCTAGCATGTAAGAGAACAACCATTATCTTTTGATGCAACACAATCTAGTCAAAGGTAACCTGGCCAGTGAGACAAACTATTCTGAAGTGGAAAAGGTTCAATAGCTTAATCCCAGGTATCTTACCATAATTGTTCTTAATGTTAACCTTTTCAAACAGAACTTCTATAGCAATAATCTATTTTAAAACATAGCCTTTTAGATAAGAGACATGACTTCATGAGTTAGTTCAGCTCCCGAAGAAGGACATCGAAATGAAAAAGTATATTCCTCTAAAATAAATCAGCAGGACTGCAATAGTTTCTGTTTTATGGACTGCAAGGTGAGACTTACTGCAAGTGCATTTTTATACAGGAGGTGTTGTCTTTGCATCTAGTTCTGGACTGTTTTTATCTTATGCTACTAACAGTATTATTGCTACTATGTTACAGCACAATTCCTGGCTCTTCCTACTTTTGTATTCCTTTTGATTATAAATGTTCTTAGCTGGTGATTAGTGAGAGCTCCAAGTTGGAGACCAGGGATATAGTAAAGTCTTTCATGCAGCAGATAAATCACAGAATCACACAGAATCACAGGGTTGGAAGGGACCTCTGGAGATCATCTAGTCCAACCCCCCTGCCAGACCAGGGTCACCTAGAGCAGGTTGCACAGGAAAATCAGGACACATTAAATGACAGAACCTAGGAAGGAAAGATCTGAAGTTGAGTTTGTTAAGTCCAAAGCTTTACAAATTAAAAACTGACTTCAATGATATTTTCAACAAACATATAATGTCCACGGTGGAGAATGGATTGAGAGCAGCCCTGAGGAGAACGAGTTGGGTGTGTTTTGTTGATAAGAAGCTCAACATGAGCCAGCAATGTGTGCTTGTAGTCCAGAAAGCCAACCACATCCTGGGCTGCATCAAAAGAAGCATGGCCAACAGGTGGAGGGAGGTGATTCTGTCCCTCTACTCCACTCTCATGAGACCCCACCTGGAGTACTGTGTCCAGCTCTGGGGCCCCAACATAAAAAGTACATGGACCTGTTGGGACGTGTTCAGAGTGGAGCCACAAAGGTGATCAGACAGATGAAGTACTTCTTCTATGAGGACAGGCTTAGAGAGTTGGGGTTTTTCAGCCTGGAGAAGAGAAGGCTCCGGGGAGACCTTATAGATACCTTCCAATACTTCATGGGGACCTACAGGAAAGATGGGGAGGGACCTTTTACAATTGTTAGGGCGAGGAGTAATGGCTTCAAACTGGGAGATTTAGATTAGATATTAGGAAGAAGTTCTTTACTGTGAAGGTGGATTCTTCCATTTGTCTGCCTGTATATGATAATCAAGAAGTATTTAAAAAAACAAACAAACAAAAAAAAAACCAAAAAAACCCCAGCAGTAGTCTCTAATAGCTAATGCATTTAGTTCCAGCTAAATAGAACACATATTTAGTTCCAGCTAAATAGAACACATTACTTTCTCAGTGTCTATGAAGCAAAATCACTTTAGCCTACTACTTTATGTATCTATAGCTGAATTGTAATGGCCAATTTACAAATTGCAAGGACTGTAGTTCTAAAAAGCTTACACTTAAATACTCTGCAGTAGTGCTTCTCTGCTAATCTAAAGAACACGCTTCCTTTTTGACATTATTTCTAATAACTAGGAAAGAAAAAGTTTTGTGACCTCAAAAATTGATGCTTCATTTAATAGTTTTGCAAATTTTCTTCCTTTGTGCTCTTAAAAATATTTTTAATGGCATCACATCTATCATTCTAGGATACACTTGAAAACTGATTACAGTAAGACAGAAAATTAATATGACAATCTAAATCTTAAATTACTTTACCCTTACGTCTTTTATCAATGTATTTTTACAATCTGCCATATAAGTACATCATTGGAAAAATAAGTAAGGAAAATGCAGCTACAAATTCTGGGACTTGAAAGGCTATCAAAATCAGCTGTTTCAGTTGATTAGTTAATGGTTTCTGGATTATTGAAAACAGACTATTTATTCTCAAATGTCCAATAATATACTAAAAAATAATAATGGGGGAATAATATGAAATGTTTGAAGTAATAAGTACAGAACATGCACTGTAACTGTAGCAAGGAAGTATTTATTTAAGTGGATCTTATTGAAAAATAAATTAATATTGCCTGGAAGCAGTCACTTTTTATACAGAAAAAAAAAAAACCCAAACTATGAGAAAGTTCTGATATACTAATGAAAGTCTCCAACCTCATAGCTGAACACCAGAAGCTGAATACCAGAAGATCTATACACATACTTAATTTTTATCATCCCAAGCTTTTTCAAAGACATTATTTTTTACAGAGAACTGATATCTATAATAAAAAATAAACTACATAGGTTATTTTGCCATGATGTAAAACTTCAGATATTTCTGCAGACAAAATAATAAAAACTAGAATAACATTAATCTCAGTGTTACTCTTGGAACTTAAAACAAAGGGGAAAATGCCGAACTGAAATATGTGCTATCTGTAAATACAAAAAGTGTCATAATTCTGCAAGAAAATGCACATGAAATCTGCCCTTTAACTCAACAAAAAATGTCATGATATTTGCGGGTTGGAGAAAATAACCTCTTTGACAAGAGCTATTTGACACATTGCTAAAACATGCAGTTTTAATGTTGCTTGCAGTGCCATTTCAGTCTCAAGCCATTATTAAACTATGGACTGTGCAAGCTAAAGCACTGACTTTCTGGGAACAATGATTCAGTGATGACAATGATGACACAAACAGCACAATCACACTTACCTTCAGACCAGCAGTCGTCTGGTATTAGCTTTTAAAGGATTCATCTGTCTTCCAAAATCTTCAGTGTAGATCTTTTATCCTTATGTGACATGAAATAAATCTTTAAGTAAAAAATTCCTTTGGCCTGAAATAAGAAGTTTTCATGAGAAAATTGTCAGTGTTTGGAGAAGAGTTATACCTCTAGTGTGATAAAAACAGATCGTCTGTAACTTCTTTTACAGTTAAAACCATGGATGGAATAGACCTATGGACAGCTCTTCTATACCTATGTCCAATTGTTCCTCTCTATTTCAGTCCAAAGTTATTTACGTGTGGGCAGAAACCATTCTCTCACACTTACAAATGCTGCTGTTATGCGATGCAACATTTTGACTCAAGTCTGAAAAGGCAATGTTTTCAAGAATTACAAACCACGTGGGTTATTCATACATGTGAGAAGTACAGAAGTATTATAATTTAAGAAAAACTAAGAGAAAAAAAAAAAAAAAAAGGTAACGTCCTGCTCTTGGGACAGAATTGTACTTGTATCACTTCTGAAAGCTAATTTGTTTTCAAAGAACGTCACATCTGGAGGCTCCACGACCTTTCTCTGCATTCATTCTACTGCTTCACTGCCCTCACCGTCAGAAAAATTTCTCCCATCTCTACAATGCTTGTACATTACACCCTATTGTAGTCACCAAGAATATATAAAATATTCCCTGTTTACAGAAACTTTTTATATATTTGAAGACCTCTTCTCTCACACATGTATATATATACACACACCAATTCATTTTATCTTTCCTCAAAACATCATTTTTGCTACTTTTGATCGTTCTTGTTAATATCCATTAGCCTTTTTCTAACTGGTTCATGGCTATCTTGAGCTGGAGTTCCCAGAATTACACAGATTCCTCTTGCTGGAATGGTACAGCTCCCAAACAACACTGAAGCATTATTCACATCATTTTCAGCATTACTGCGTCTTGTAGAATGTATGCGACAGTGGCAACAAAACATTGACTCATGTTCATTTTGTGATCCATTTCAGAACTTTTCTGCAGACCTGTTTATAAGGTATATTGTTTCCCTGTACTTATGTAACCATTTATTCTAAATATGCTTCCCTGTAATTATGTTTATTGACTATCATCTTTCTCATCTCGGGAGCATTTATTCAGGATTATTCAAAATCTTGGGCTTTTTTTTCCCCTACATTGGTAGGTCTTGCCAGGTTTTTGTTGGAAGTAATTTTTGATTGGCATACTTATGCTGTGTCTTGTGCTATAACTGAATACTGAACAGGACTAGATCCACAACAGACCCTTACAGAGCTCTGTTCAACATGTCCTTCTCTTCTGAAGCTGTGAAGAGATAACTCTTCTGTCCCATGGCTGAGAACAGTAATATTTACAAAAGGGAATACATACTTATCAGCTGACTAATCTGCCTCAGGGCCTCTAGAATCTGACAGATTGAAAGACTGAGGTTAATTTGAATTAGGACACACTTTGTTCCCAAAGAGACAGTTCAAATTACAGGATTCAGCAAGGCTACATCGTATCCACCTACAGGGTCCCCTGAAATACCAGATATGGTTGATACAGTGTGTCATAAACATACCCAATGCTATACTCCTTCAAACAAATAAATCGTAAATCATTTCACTGTCATTGCACATTCTTACTGCCTACAAGCTCCAAACGCAAAACTCTGTACATGTCAAATCTGTTTTTCAGTTGGCAGTCAGGGAGCAAGAACTGCAGTGCATGAGTCTAGCTGAAGCCAGATTAGATCATGGTGTCATACCCACAGGAGTAGTAGAGACACAGTCTGACCATTTGAAGAGGAAAGAGTGCGACTCAGATTTAGTGGCCTGGAATAAGGTGCCAGAGAGACATCCTTTCCAGACAAAGTATTACTTGAGTGTGCAGCAGTGTAAAATGATTTCAAATCAAAATGACAGTGTTCTGCTTTTACTGATTCCCATGTATGGCAGCTCTGCCCTGGTGATATGCTAAGAATAATATAATAATAAAAAGAGAAGAAGGAATAACTGTGGAGTAGAAAAACAAAAACATACTCATCTGGCAGGCAATGATGGAGGCAGAAGGAGAAGACGTGGTTGGTTATAAACAGAAGCTTGGTAGGAGCAAGAAGTGCAGCTGAGGGTCAGATATGGCTATGCGGAATAGAAAAGTAAGAGCAACAAGGATGCGTATCATAAATACCTTAGTTTTATTGGGGCATAATAATTTATAAATGCTGGATATTGCAGAGAATTAGTCATATTATTGCAATTTTTCTATAAACTCCACCATGATATTAACATTAGTAGAAGCAGAAATATTTTGGGTTTGAGATTGGATGTGATCTTCACTGAAGCAATTTATAACAAGAAACCTAACTTCAGGAGCACCCTGACAGTTCCAGGTACAGAGAGAGAGAGAGAGAGACTGCACCATAGTAGCAATTACTGAATATCATAGAATCATAGAATGGTTAGAGTTGGAAGGGACCTGAAAGACCACCTAGTTCCAACCCCCCTGCCATGGACAAGGACATCTTTCACTGTCCCGGGTTGCTCAAAGCCCCATCCAACCTAGCCTGGAACACTTCCAGGCATGGGTCATCCATAACTTCCCGGGGCAGCCTGTTCCAGTGTCACACCACCCACAATATATCAGAAAGAATCGCAAAATGGTTTGCTGTCTGAATATTTATTTCTTCTTATTATGACATGTATCATGACTGGAGTAAAGCAATATATACAGGAATTTTCATGGGAGTGGAGGAATAATCACACACCATCAATTTAATCTTCTACAGATTATCAGTAGAGTAAATGCATCTAAATATATTGATACTGACTAGAAATTCTAGGATTCAGCTTAATAACAGCTCCTAACTACGAATTTAACAGTCACCAATATTAGTCTAACAAAAAAAAAACCCAGCAGGCTACCTTTGATGGTCAGAAGGGTTCAAAAAATTCAGACCTCATTTGAAGTCCCAGTGTGAGCCTGAGACAGGTCTGATAGAGCCTCACTGAAACCAGTACTACAGTTCTGCTTAAACAATACCAACATTTTATGAAGCTTTCTTTGTTCCTCTGGAGGTGATATTGTAGCTTGATATATTCTGTTAAGAATAGTCAAACTAGAGAGCTTAGAGGACTTAGAATATATTGTTAATTTTAAAAATATCATCTTGGAAGCAATTCCTTGAGGTCTTCTGCTGTTCTTCCCACCAAGTGCTCAAAAAGGGCAAAGTCAAAGTTGACATACCTCCTAATATCATACACCTGCTATTCTAACTTGATTAAAAACGAGTAGCAGAGTACTGTTCCTGAGAATCTATAGCATTTCTAAGATCTATACCAGGATTATATTTAAATTCAAGTTTCCCCAACTGAGATACAGAATAATCTAAACTATATTTCCTTATCTTCCCAAAATAAAATAAAAGAAAGAAAGCAAAGTTATATTTACATGAATAATTAATCCAATTGACTTTAATGCTATCCAGAGTTATCTTCTTTCTCCCTCTATTTTTATTTTTAAAATATATTCCTGGACAATCTGAATACAGCTAACTTGTGACCTGCTTACCCTCCACTTCTGTCACTGCTTCTCTCACGATTAATTTTTGGTCTGCACTACTCCTTTTTGGTGAAGAAAAAGAGGATAGGAAGGAAGAAATAAGCAACTGCATTCATAAGCCATGAATAACACGCTTAAATAAAAAAGGAAAAAAAAAAAAACAAGCACCAAGTGAGAAAAGAGCCCCCCAACATAAGAAAGACACGGCCCTGTTGAAGTGAGTCCAGAAGAGGACCACAAACTGATCAGAGGGCTGGAGCACCTCTCCTATGAAGCCAGGCTGAGAGAGTTGGGGTTGTTCAGCCTGGAGAAGGCTCCGGGTAGACCTTCTAGCAACCTTCCAGTACTTCAAGGGGGCCTACAGGAGAGAAGAGGGGGGACTCTTTATCAGGGAGTGTAGCAATAGGACAAGGGGTAACTGTTTTAAACTGAAAGAGGGTAGATTTAGATTAGATATTAGTAAGAAATTCTTTACTGTGAGGGTGGTGAGGCACTGGAACAGGTTGCCCAGGGAGGTTGTGGATACCCCGTTCCTGGAAGTGTTCAAGGCCAGGCTGGATGGGGCTTTGAGCAGCCTGGTCAAGGGGAGGTGTCCCTGCCCAGGGCAGGGGCATTGGAACAAGATTATCTTTAAGGACCCTTCCAACCCAAACCATTCTATAATTCTATGGTTCTTTGATTTAATTGAAAAGAAGAATTTATCTCCCTAGAATTGGTAAAAAGGCTGAGAAAATCAGATCCTGATACACAGCTGTGCACAACTTCCTTAAAGAAATATTCCAATTTTATTACTTTTTTGTTAAGTGACCCTCTTAAAAGAGGAAAGTTTTTATTTTCTGATTTGTTGATAACGGAGGAAGAGAGAAAACATATCAAAGTAATAAACAACATTATCAGAATTTCATATGGAAACCCTGTGCTTTCTCCTTTGGTTCCATGAATCCAAGGGAGTTTGCTTCAAAGACCTCACAATGAATTTATAATGCTTCTGTGTTAACACAAGGTACTGAAAACTGTAGGAAAATAGGTAGGGTTAAAATTAACACCACACAAACTTCTCCGAAAAAAAAAAAAAAGTTTAATATATTCCAAATCTTCCAAAACACTAAA
This sequence comes from Rynchops niger, assembly GCA_013400035.1. Taxonomy (NCBI): domain Eukaryota; kingdom Metazoa; phylum Chordata; class Aves; order Charadriiformes; family Laridae; genus Rynchops; species Rynchops niger. The sequence continues at coordinate 7,614 of VXBH01000789.1, read as the reverse complement.
ATCAGTCTCATTTTCCCTCGCCAGCTAAATGCCAAAAGTGCTCAATCATTTGTAATTGAACTGACAGCATCACTAAACTGATTACTTTTTAAGAAGGTAAGCAGTATGCAAAGAAGTTTTTGCAACATTTGAGATTCAGAAAGGATATTCTTAAAGAATGTCTCATTGACACCAAAATAAGGAACAGAAGCTCCATCCATGTGAAACTTTTATCAATATGTAGAATTAGTGATCTGAAAAGTCAATACAATTGAATATCCCCATTTGTTGGCAACCTTGATGACATAAAAATTCAAGTAGCTCATTAGAGTAACTTTCCACATGTATTTTAATACTTCAGGAGATCATAGCAATCTCTACATGTGTGACAGAGCCTAACTTACTTGGGTACCTTAAAATGCCTTGCTCTGTAGTACTGCAAAGCAGGACAATCTTGTCATGGTTTGGGCCAGTTTGGCCAATGACAAGATGAGATGTTTTCCCCCACCTGTCACTCCAAGGAAGAAGAAGGATAAAAAGATTCAGGAATTTAGAAAAAAATTAAACTCCTTTAATGAACTATTAATAATAAAACAAAAAAAGGAAATAATGAAATAGATACAGTGTCTCTAAATACACACAAAACTGCATCAAGCTCCCAGGGACATGTCACTGGCATGCACTGGGAAAGTTCCAGACTGGACTCTGTGATGAATAGGAACTCGATTCTAGAACACACTGATGGGGACTGAAGGTAGACAAACTGACAAAGTCCTCCTCAGACATCAGTCATTGAAGCAAGACAGCCACTGAAAAAGCCAAGCCATTGAAGAGGAGATGACACTTTGATCCCTCAGCTTTTATACGAGCATGGCAGAGTGGCTGGAACACCCTATTGGTCAGTTTGGGTCACCTGACCTGTCCACATCTCCCCACAGGTGCAACCCTTCTACAGGGTAAACAACTGAGTCAGTGACCCTTGTTGTCACAGCAACAAATGCAAGCAAGAGTCTCTCTCACTGAACAGAAAGTTGACTCTGCTCAGTCCCAAACCAAGACAAATCCCAACCCTCAGTCACATTGAGTAGCAGCAAGCAAAGTTCACATCTGCTACTCTTTGGCTTTTTCTATTCCTTCTGTCACTCTCTCCCTAGAGATTTAGAAAGACCCTAGAGTAATAACCAATAGGCACTTTTTCTTCCTGTTCGACATCTCTTTCAAAAGAAAAATAAACTCTGGTATTCAAAAGAAATATCAACTCTGTCCTTCCTCAAGTTGTCCATACCTGAAAGCTACTTAGTCCCTCTTAGGCAGCCTTACTCCATCCCTTTTATCTCTCTCCTGGCTACGGGTTCCTTCAAAAGAAGAGAGCAGTGAGGCTGGGTTACCAATCAGCTATTGTCCTACTGAACAAGCACCGGTTTGTTGAACAACAAGAAAAGCACAGTAGATCTATTCCAACAAGAAATGTATCCCTTTAGGTTGTTGTCTTGAAGTGTACATTATCTATATGAATTGTGTGGGAAATGGTCAAGCCCTTCAACTTCTTTTCAACAACTTTCTTACAAGCTTTTTATGCTTTTAGATCTAAATGGTTTTCTATCCCTCACTGTATTTCTGCTGTGTGATATACTCAAGCTGCTTTCAAACTGGCTATTCAGCAGGGTAAATGTCCATGAACTGCTGATAGCAGATAGTAGTCTGAGAGCAGCACATAGTACAGACACCCTGAGAAACACTTCTTTTTTGAAAACTGCTTTTCTAAAATGCATGTACATATTTGGATTGCATTGAAGCCTACTGAGTGCAGGGGAAACTAGTTGCTCTATGTGATCCAAATTTAGAGGAGTTTCAGCCATGGTTAAGCTTTGTAGAAAGATAAAGCCCTATGAAGAACAGCAAAACCCAGTACTTCAATAGTCTCTAGTCTGCTTATCTAAAAACTGCAACTTATATTGCTCACCAAATAATCAGTAATTTTTCTTTCGGAAGCTATTGTTGGTTATGTTGGCTGCTACCACTTTTGGGAAACCACTGCTTAAGACATTGTTAAAAGAAGACTTTAAAGCGCTAGAGTGTGAAGTACGGTCACACATCAAAGAGAATGAACAAAACTTTAATTTAGTGCAGAAGCCCAACAGGCAATGCGAGCCTGCATTTTAGATCCAGCATTTTTTAAAAGTGCCTGGCCTGTTCTGTGCACACATTCCAAATATTTCAGATTTACTCTAACTGCTTAGACCAACTGTATACTATGCTTTGCTATCCATGCACGAAATAACACATTTATGTCCACAAAAATCAAAGAATTGACCTGAGTAAACAATTCTGCACCTGAAAGCTAGTGCATTCTACTCTACTAATTTCTAAAGTTTTTTTTTTTTCTCTTTCTATCTAATCTCACCCATGCCTTCAGAAGTTTATGATTACAATTTTACGACATTTTCACAACATTTTCAGATGACTGCACATGGTGTTTATATATAGCGTCTCCATTGTACGGAGTTATAGAGCTCATTTCAGTTGCCCACATGTAGACTAATGCCATTTGAGTTAGCTGGGATATCTTGCCTGTGTCCAACCATCTGTCCATAGGGGTGCTGATGTCTTGTGTGTCAATTTATTCAGTCCTCTGATGATGTCACAGATAACCTAAGGTATCTCCTATAACCCAAGGAGACTATATTTATAAAACTGAATCCTACCTAGGTCAATACACTCAACACTATTCAGCTGAACAACCAGCAGACACCTACTAACACATTGGGCATCGCTCAGAATTTAAATCTAGCTGCACCTAGGCTCCCACCTCAGTGAGGAGTGTTAGAACGCAAGGGGGTTTATTTTCTGCCAAAACCGCTTCACCCATTTCATGCAACAGCCGGCATTCAGATGAACCCATGTCCAGTCTCCACCATCCTGCAACAGTAACTCCAAGCTCAACATTAATCATAGAATCATAGAATCTTCATGGTTGGAAAGGACCTTTGAGATCATTGAGTCCAACCATACACACACACAAAAAACCCCTACAATCTCTGCCACTAGAGCATGCCCTGAAGTGCCACATCTAGACGTTTCTTAAACACCTCTAGGGATGGTGACTCAACCACCTCCCTGGGCAGGCTGTGCCAGTGCCTGACCACTCTTTCAGTAAAGTCATTCCTCCTAACATCTAATCTAAACCTCCCCTGCCACAACTTCAGACCATTTCCTCTGGTCCTGTCATTATTCACCTGGGAGAAGAGGCCAACACCCACCTCTCTCCAGCCTCCTTTCAGGGAGTTGTAGAGGGTGATGAGGTCTCCCCTCAGCCTCCTCTTCTCCAAGCTAAACATGCCCAGCTCCCTCAACCACTCCTCATACGACAGATTAACTAACTAACTTAATTACTTAACTAATTAACTAACTTAACTAACAACATTAACTAATTTTTCAGAGATTATAGTAGGAACTAAGACATCTAGCCCATGTGCAGACTCATTCTTATCATAGTAGCTCTATGCGTAAGAAACCACCTTCAAGAGTTATGCAGTAAACAAATACTCTCTCAGGACTTTAAATGTCTGATAGCAGACCTGAGTATTTTTGTCCACCGGAAGATGTGTTTTCGATGCATTCAAAATTCCAAGCTCTTAAACTAGCTATAAAGATAAATACAACAATAAACTTCTTATCAGAAACACATTTTGACCTGACTTTAAAGTATTCTCTGTTTTCATTCAGATGGTAAGCTTTGGAGTCCATTGAAACATTAAAAAAGTTTTCACTGATCCCAGACAGTCATCCTTGCCATCTATCTTTTTTTCCAAAGAAACCATCTAATAAAAAACCCTTTACTTACCAAGGCAAGTAAAAAACATACACCATCCATATATCCTCTCTACTCCAGACAACTCTAGAAGATGAACGTTCATGAACATTACATCATGTATTTCTTTTTTTTTTTTTTCCTTTTTCTTTTTTTAAGTCTGAATTCAACACATGGCATCAAAAGACATCACTAAATATGTTAATTCTGAGTGAGGAAGATGTCTATTACAGCTTTTATTGAAAATTTTCTATCACATGGCTCAACAGCTGACACTATAAAAAAGGCCTTCAAGAATATCTTGTATATAGCAATTTTTTGGAGAATTGTAAGATTCAGTGGAGCTTGAAGTATACAAGCAGGGAAGTTTAACTTCAGCATGTTTCGACTGTAAAACTACTATTCAAATATATTATCTCACAATTGGTGTAAAATTTGTTCTGTAATTAACAAAAATTGTAAAAATCCCCACTCACAGCTATTCTGGCATAAAAAGTCATTATATTTGAAGTTGAATTCTGTGCAGCACCTTGGGCTGCATCAAAAGAAGCATGGCCAGCAGGTCAAGGGAGGTGATTTTGCCCCTCTTCTCTGCTCTCATAAGACCCCACCTGGAGTACTGTGTCCAGCTGTGGGGCCCCCCAACATAAGACAGACATGGCCCTGTTGAAGTGAGTCCAGAAGAGGACCACAAACTGATCAGAGGGCTGGAGCACCTCTCCTATGAAGCCAGGCTGAGAGAGTTGGGGTTGTTCAGCCTGGAGAAGGCTCCGGGGAGACCTTCTAGCAACCTTCCAGTACTTCAAGGGGGCCTACAGGAGAGAAGAGGGGGGACTTTTTATCAGGGAGTGTAGCAATAGGACAAGGGGTAACTGTTTTAAACTGAAAGAGAGTAGATTTAGATTAGATATTAGTAAGAAATTCTTTACTGTGAGGGTGGTGAGACACTGGAACAGGTTGCCCAGAGAAGTTGCAGATGCCCCTTCCCTGGAGGTGTTCAAGGCTACGTTGGATTGGGATTTGAGCAGCCTAGTCTACTGGGAGGTGTTCCTGCCCATGGGATGGGGGTTGGAACTAGATGAATCTTTAAGGTCCCTTCCAATCCAAAGCATTCTATGATTCTATAATACATGTTATTCTTAAAATAAATCAGTAAATAAATAAATAAATCCACAACCAACCAACAACAACAAAACAAAACCACAAAACCCAGAAAACAACCACAAACCCAACCCCCCAAAATCAGTAGTAGCTACTGCTTTTTAATCCACTGCCTGAACTAAAGTAGTAAATATTCCTGACTTTGATAGAGGTTTGTTTTTTTTTCCTCTGCATTAGCAATTTGTCTCATACATCAGCATTAACTTTTCCCACCAGAAACAATTAAGCCTCTTAGTCTCTTTAGCAATGCACTCTAACTGCTTTAATGAACAATGTTTGTTATGACTTTGATAGTGATTGATTGATATTAAAAGAAGAATACAAAGTGAATGTGTGTTGATTTATTTGTGTGTTTCTCATGATAATTTTATGAATATTCATTTTATTTCAAACAAATAGTGACTTTAAGACCTTAAAAAGCTTTGGTGTTAACTCTCTTAGGAAGAATTCTCAATAATAGAAGATAAAATTATTAAAGGTTTCAACTTACATTCTAACCTACCTACACATGACTCCTATAGATCTGGCCACAAAATCTTCACTCAACAGTTTCATCCCAATTAGCATCCAAGCATTTCTTGGCTTGTTTCCCATGCAATTGCACTACTAACCAGCAGAAAGTAAAGGCTCTCCACATGCATGGATGAAAAAATTGATCAAACTTCATGTAATCTCAAATGGATAAACTCAGAAGAAATGCCAATATCTAAACAGGAACAGATGACTTTAACAGCTGAACAAAAAACTACCTTGTTATACACAAAATCTCATTATGACCAAAAAAACACCCCACACCTTAAGCCAAGAGTTTACCATTTGACTAATCAAGTTCTTCAAAGGCTAACCAAAATGCAAAGAACAGTTATTATTATCCAGTGGCAATTATGATAGCACAGCCCAAATTATCTAACTATTAAAAAAAATCCTTAATAATGTAGTTAAATTCTTATACATAAACCTACTCATATCCACCCCTTTTATTATACTCATTTTTCCAATGCCCCTCTGGGCCCCCAGGCTGAATTTGGTGTTCCTGAAGAAGAGGCTAGAATGAAATACCATCATTCAGAGTTCTTTGCTGAGATGAGTATTATATCGATAAGTTTGGGAGGCTTCTTCTTTCACCAGTCTTCGGTCCACTTGGTATTATTTTCTTATGGTTTTGAAACCATATTCAAAGCCTATTCAACCACTCTTTTTTTCTTATTGATCCACGTGTTAGTTACACAATGACTGCTTTATTAGAGCTTTACTACATATGGTTAAACAATATGTCTCAAAACAGGCATTAACCTGTAGCAAAGTGTCTTTGAATAATCAGAGCTAAGTCGATCTCTTTTTGAAGACTAAGAATTTTCAGAGTTATAGCTGTTTCACTTATAACTCCTGTTTTCCAGTTATGACACCTATCTGAAAGATTTTTCAAATTCAGCAATTTTGGATAGAGAGAGGAGGAATAATGGAGCAACTGGCCTTAGTAGTTAAGAGCAGTAGTCCTTTAGAGAAGAGAATGTTTGGAATCCCTACTCAGCATCCAGAATAACATCAATCTGAACCTGAGTCTGCATTTGCTTAATCAATGCCACGAGACCTGACCACTTTGAGAACATCGCCTCTCCATTGTCCTCCATAAAATACTGAGAAAATCTTTTTTTTTGATTTCAAATTTAATTCAAATTTGGTAAGTGACAGAATGAATTACAGCTCATGAAAAGTACACCACAAGAACAAAATATGTTATTGTAAATTAAACATTAGAAATGTTTCCTTATTTAACTGCCAAAGTCAATGTATCACACCAACAAATCACAGAATCACAGAATTTTCAGAGTTGGAAGGGACCTCTAGTGATCATCTAGTCCAACTCCCCTGCTAAAGCAGGATTGCCTAGAGCACATCACTCAGGAATGCATCCAGGCGGGTCTTGAAAATCTCCAGAGAAGGAGACTCCACAGCTTCCCTGGGCAGCCTGTTCCAGGTGCTCTGTCACCCTCACCGTAAAGAAGTTTTTCCGTGTATTTGAACGTGTGTTCCAAGTTGTGCCCATTGCCCCTTGTCCTGTCACTGGGAACCATTGAAAAGAGCCTGTCTCCATCCTCCTTCAGCCCACCCTTTAGGTACTTGAATGCCATGATAAGGTCTCCCCTCAGCTTTCTCTTCTCCAGGCTAAAGAGTCCCAGCTCCTTCAGCCTTTCCTCATAAGGGACATGCTCCAGTCCTTCAATCATCCTAGTTGCCCTTCGCTGGACTCGCTCCAGCAGTTCCCTGTCCCTCTTGAACTGGGGAGCCCA
>VXBH01000788.1:744226-755518 GCA_013400035.1 Rynchops niger | reverse complement strand
CAGGTCCCGGCCCCGGCCCGGCCTCCGCCAGCCGTTCCCTCGGTGGGAAAGTTTTTCTCCCTGAGAAAAGGTGCTGCTTTGTGGCTTTCAGTTGCTGTACAGGTGACCTGAGTGATGCAGACGGGTCGATCACCCTCGGCTGTTGTGTCTGGGGTTGTTTCTGGTTTTAGTCTTCACGTCGTGCCATTACCCAAGCGTTAAATCTTAAGAAGTAGTGATATCTGTCATTGTGAGGGGGCTCTGGCGTTACAAGTACAACTTTGGGTCAATCCTTGTATCTGGTTGGTTGATTGTTTTGGGATTTTTCAAGGCAAAATAAAAGCTTTTGCTGATCAACAGATGGCAAAGGTAAATTTTCAGTTGTGATTACCGTCGCTATAAAATCTTTATTGTGTTCCTGATAGAAAAAAGATAGTTCATAGAACCATCGTAGAATGGTTAGAGTTGGAAGGGACCTTAAAGAACATCTAGTTCCAACCCCCTGCCATGGGCAAGGACACCTCCCGCTAGAATTCCCACAAAAAACTGTGTTTTTTTTTCTTGATCCTGAAACTGACGTTTTTTACTATATTTTTTTTCTCTGTTATTCTACTTTGACAGATAAGATGGAACCAAGATTTCTTTCTTTATGAGCATCCCTTTGTATTCTTCCTGTTGTTTTAGTTGTTAACAAACTTTTTTTTTTCTTATAGTATACCATAAATTATGATTTAATGTGGTCTGCTTTATACATAAATCATGGGTTCACTTATTGGATTTTGCCACATTCAAGTTCTTCTCTTTGAATGGTTAGTGGGAAATAAATAATTCAAAGCACTTTTTCCATTCTGGTAATTCTATAATAAATCTAGTTCCTTGCTGTAGAGGTTTTCCATTTAATCTTATCTTGTGCATAGTAATGAGTGGTGGTGTTTCAAATTGTAAAATGTCTCATTTAGTCAGGTTCAAAGTTAATTAATTAGTACAAAACTCCCTTTTTTTCCAGCTGATGTAGATGCATTTATAAAAGTATCAGGTGACTTGGAGCCACACTGTTAATCCTTAGTTTTCATAAGGAAATGTTTCTTTAATTACAGTAATGATTAACAACTTCCAGAGTCCTGTCAAGACCCTTCAGGAGCTATTCAGCTGTTCTGTCATAATCTTTAAAAAAAACCCACCCCAAAACTAACTTCATTATGTTCAAGTTCAGGGATGAAATTTAGTTCCTTGAAACCAAGGATTTATGCGATTTATGAAATTGTATATTTGTGGTAGTCGTAAAACTTCAAAATAACCTAGTGGGTTATGCTAGTTACATCTCAATTAAGTAGATTGTTGTTCTCCATATTCCTGAAGAAATCCTGATTAAGGCGCCTTGCCCGTCATAAGGCTTTGGAAAAGAGAGGGTGCTCTTATGGAGCTACAGAGCCTGCACAGCATTGACTAGTATGTATATCCCTTTCCTGAATATCTCGTATGCAGTGTGATTTGTCCTAAATCCACCTGAATGATCTTGGTCTCTTTTTTTCTCAACCTACAGCTTTTAGGGATGAGGGGGGACAGCATGAAATCTTGTGTAAAAGGCTGCAGGAAAACTAAGCAAATGTTAATCATAATCAAGAACTCATCATCTAATCATGAAGTATTTAAAAGAAGCTGAGAATCCGATACTCTAAAGTCCATAGGCACTGATCTCCCAGCAGCAGAGAGCATCATATCATTTTGTGCAGTTTTCTTGAATTTGGTATTTTTATATCATTCTCCTACTTTAAATTTAAAATTTCACTTACTGTCACTTCTAACTTACAGTAGCTAAGATTTTGACTAAATACACTGGTTGTTTTCTAGCTGCTCAAAAGCCAGTGCCCTAAATTCCCTTTTTCACAGAATCAGTGGTAATCCTCATGAAATGGCCAGCTGCCCGTCACAGCTGTGCCTTGTATGCTTCACTTGCATTAAGACCAAGCTTCATTTCTTTGGGGGGATTGAATGGGCATTACTTCTGTGTGGAGTCTGAATCATATAGGAAGGATATCAATCAATGAAGGTAATAGTTCCTGAAAATAAATAGAAATTGATTTTAACCTTTTTAGAAACAGAGCCTGTACCTATTGCCAGGTAACGTAATATTCAAACTCACTTGCTGAAGAGAGTTAACTTTTAAGATGGGAGATCGAATAGGCTAGACAGCATTTTATTTCCTTACCTACTCTGAGCACTTTGTTCTAGCTGAGAACATAAGTGGGTTCGGGACCAAAGCTGTCTTTACAAGGCTTTGAAGAATAGAACCAAGTTCTTCAGTCTCTTAGGTTTCTAGGAATCTTCAATAAGAAGGAGAAAAGAGGGGGGGAAAAAAAAAAAAAAGGCATTTATAACCCAAGGATTTGTCTCTGGTTAGAGTTTGGTGGTGGGTTATTATTTTTTCTTCTTTCTTTCTTTTTTCCTTCTTGACAGAGTGAGGAGGCGGTCGCAGTAGGAGGCTGCCATTATAATGTGCCGCCATGGTTTTGTCTTGCTCTTTGTTCAGATTGTGTATGCAGAGTGAAACCCTCAGTTTTCAAAAGCTGCAGCAGAGCTTAACGTAGTGTTATAAAAAGACACGGAGAGTTTTGAAAAAACGAATCTCATTCTTCTTCACCCCCACAATGTTTTCTTCTTCTACTTGCATCCAAAGGTATGCCTATCAAAAAGAGCAGTGTCCTAGAGGTAGACTAATCTGTGTCTCTGCACAGTACTGTGTTAGATCTGTTGAGCCATCTGTATAGTATTTTGTGGCTATTTTTAATCTCTACTGTGGCAGCAACTGCTTTTTCTGAAATTACTTTTCTCAGTAATATTCTCAGAGATAAAAATTCTGTTATTGAATGTATGCCGTTATACTTTTTTACCCCTTCAAAAGGTGATGAGCCTATGGCCTCTGAAGAATTGTGTCAGAGAGAAAAGGAAGAAATGTTTCTTATTTACCAGTTTCTTCCATAGCCATGCTTCAGAAAAGAAAAATCTCCATCCTCAGACATTAATACGCATTTTTGCTTAAAACTGCTAAATAACAAATAATTATTCAGGAAGGAGAAATAAGAATAAGATAACGTTGATGAGAACAGAGATCATCTCCATACATAATTTGTAGCTTAATAATTCCAGGGAAAGACAGCTCATTGGGATTTGATATTTGATCCCAATCACAATGGAATCTTTTAAATGTAGGACATAAAAGGATATGGTAGTCTTATGGTAGACTTGGTGTTTTCCGTAATGGGTACAAGACTGGTGCAAAGCAATTGCTTTTTTTTATTCGAGAGCTTGGTGGGTTATTATTTTTTCTCAGAAGGGAAGGCAACCTAATTTCCAAGAGGCTCTTCTTTTAAGAGATACTTGATGGTGAATGGTTTTGAATGTTTCTGGCCTGACAGAAGGTAAAACCTGCATTTAGGATACAGGTCAAGGCAATGCCAATGCTTAAAATTCTAAATATCTAGGACTTCAGTCCTGATACACAAACTGCAGTTTCCTGCATGCTCTGATGGGCGCTTTTATTGACTATTGCCATTGTTTGTAATACCCCTGTCAAAGCTTTTTAGTGAAAGAGTTCATGGTTGGACAAAAAGAAAATATGTTCGAGCCTTAAAGTTGAGTTGCTTTTAGCATGGTACATGAGCTTTAGGAATGTGGACTGCAGATTAAAATCCAGTGGGTAATTTGGGGTGCTTCTCGTGCTTCCTATTCGAGGTGTGCAACGGGACAGGAAGGGGTTCAGCAACTTCCATATGTGTTATGTCTTTGTTGAGAGCGCTGATTTATCTTCTCAAGGGGTTTATCTTGAAATTGTGTGACTTATGAACAAATCAGGTTATCTCCATAAAAGATGTATTCCTAGATCTGCGTGCCAAATATTTTGTTTCATTTTATATATTCGCCATCTGAAGCTGTAGCGTGGTTTAGATGGATTGAGGGTTGGGTTGAGAATCTCTAAGAAGCTACAGTTGTTTTCCCTTCATGGAGGTACTTGTTACTTCATTAAACGATCTTTTTAAATCGCTTTGAGCTACTTAGAGGACTACTGCTGTTGTAGAATACAGTTTTTCTGTTATTATTGTTTTACTCTTAAGATCTTAATGACCTGCATTCTTTATAAAAGAACTTGTGAATTTAAATGAGAGTTTGTAAAGACACCATTTTTTATATTGCTCGAGAGTTTTCCGTATTCAGAAACTTGGACTTGTAATTAAGATTCTCATGGAGAATTCTCTAAGGATGTTTGATACTTCAGTGGCACCAGTGAACCTAGTAAGCTTCATAATACAAAGAGAATGCTGAAATTACTAGAAGGTGCAATTCTGTCATACAAAAATTTATGAGCGATTGTGACTCTTTGCTGTTGTTCTCCAGAGCAGAAAGGCCAAGTTTCCATGTCAGCATAAGTAAAGGAATTTTTCGGGCTCAGCTCTTTCATTTGCATTCCAAGGCGCACTAACGTGTACAGAAAATTTCAAAGTTATCCTCATCTTGACTCTAAAAGCTGAGACCAATGTAGCTATTAATACTCTCCCTTAAAATGATACCATATACGAGTGCTGCCATTTATAATGCCCTCTTTCAGGCACTGAAAAGCAAGGCCCAGTTTTTAATGCGACTTACCTGGCTGTATTTGCTCTTCTTTTTGTTGCCGGGTACAGCTGCACCACTTAAGATGCACTTCACCTTTTTCAGACACCTTAGAAGTACCCATAAAATGTCTTTTTATTCTGGATTATACTGTTGTAGGTTGTAATTTCAGTAAAATACAGAGCTTCATTGAAAATAATCACTAAATATGACATATTGAACTTTATATTATGCAGGTGCATGAGTGCTGTAGAAGGAAGTTAAATGTTTCTAATTTTTTTTTTTTTTTCACTGAATGAATATTTTAAATGAGAAAGCTAAGGAAATCAGAAATTTTGTCGCATGACTCTGCTGTCTGTCTACAGATGATGATGCTGTGGTAAGATGTCTGGGCATTAGCTTCCTACGTTCTGATTTAAGTATAGCTTGATATAGTATTATCTGTGGAAAAAAACCTTGTACCTATTCCAAAGCTTTTCAAAACTTCCGTAGTAAGGACCCATTAAAATAGGCAACCCCCACCGACGCTAGTTTTCTTTAGAACTCTCATTTTACCATTTATACTTCATTGAGTATCACCACAAAATTGCAAGTTCCAGTTCTGCCTTCATATTTTGGTAGGTTTATTCTGCTTTTTGTCATTTTTTAAATCTGCTAAATGAGGACGATAAATGAAATAACTCTGCCAGTGTAAATTCTGTTGAATATTTGTAATAGTAATTTCAATATACCAGATTCCGTTAAAGGATTTTTCAACAAAATTAGGAGTAGTAAACATATTTTATGATTAAGGGTGTTTTACAGCTCCAATAACCATGAGAAATTGAAGCATCATTTTAACAAACGGTACCAAGAGCCCTGCCTTCCAAGCAATGCAGCCAGCTAGGTAGCAACTGGAAAAATAATGATGTTTGGGTTTTTTGTTCCACTGAAAAGTGGTAAAAAGAAAATAAAAATAGCCATTTGTATTGTAGACATACTGTGATAGCAGAAATTAACTATGCTAAATTCACAAGCTTGCTGAGCAACATGGAAGATCTCTTGTATTCTGCTTGGGCCTGTCTAAACAGAAGAGAGTGTTTGTGTTTTCTTGAGTCGGACACGCAGTGATGTTTTCAGAAAGCATCATTCATGGGGTTACAAATCTTAAATTCCCTTTACCAAGCTCATTCTTGAATTAGTTCAGTTCTACATATCCTAAAAGCATATGTTACAGTAGATTATTTATCGGAGAGAAGTGTATCTCAAAACTAAGCTACAGTGTACAGCAATATGTTTTAACAACTCTGAGCCTCGATGAATGCAAATTCATCACTGTTTTCTCAGAATGAGATTCTGAGTCTGCCTCAGATTGGGTTATCATCTGGTTTGTGAGGGCTTGAAGCCAGTGCGATTACTTAAGTGAGGAATTGTTCATTTGTCTGACTGGTGAGGTCACAGTTTAATTCACCATCCATTTGACTATTTTAAATGGGATTTTGAGGAAGCTGGTATTTTAGTTATCCTTTTGGGTCATCTCTAACGTGCAAACATCAGGCAAATAGCATTTATGCTGTAACCGTTTGATCTGCTTAAAAAGTAGAGGTCTATTGAGGGGAAAAAAAGAAATCACAAAATTGTGCTGAATTAAATTCATAGAATCATAGAATGGTTTGGGTTAGAAGGGACATTAAAGATCACGTAGTTCCAACCCCCCTGCCCTGGGCAGGGACACCTCCCACCAGACCAGGCTGCTCCAAGCCCCATCCAGCCTGGCCTTGAACACCCCCAGGGATGGGGCAGCCACAGCTTCTCTGGGCAGCCTGGGCCAGTGTCTCACCACCCTTGTAGATTCCATCTCTGCAACTCGGGAAAAGGAACCATACTTTGAAGAGCATGCCTTATGAAGAGTATCTGCAGAAATCCCTTTTGAACAACAGATTGCCACCGTTCATACTGTTTGTGTTTGTTTCTTTAGTAACAACATAGGACAAGAAGACACATGGGTTTTTTTCCTTCTTGGCTGTGATTCTTACTGGATTGCTGTGTAGTGCTGGTAGCTGAAGAAGGATACACAAACAAAGGAAGCTAGAGCTCTCTCAAATCTGCGTTGAAAAATTCATAAGTACATCACAGTTACTGAAGAGCTGTAGCTCGTCATGTATGCTCCAGATAATTCCTGTGATGATGGCAAGCTTTGGAGTTAGAAAACGTCTGAAACGTCGTATTCTGTTCACTGCTTGTCTGATTCAGTAGGATTACTCTTGCCCAAAAAATTCCTTACAGCTTTCTGTTTGTTTAGTAACTACACCAATAGTATGCCGTTCTAAACCAGAAGGTCTGATGTACATGATACTTGCATTCTGTTATCTTTCTGCTTCATTAAACCGGTGGAGTTAGTACTTTTAATGAATTAATTTTCCTGAAACATTAATAAATTATTTTTCTTTGGGGGTGGCGGGGGGAAGTCCCTTTTATCTTCAAGCTATTTTGCAGCAGTCCATTAGCTTCCTTTTCTGTGTGGTTATTCGAAAAGTAACTTAATAGTATGAGAAAATGGCAACAAAAGAGCAAAGGAGATTAAACAGTGAAAATGGTAGGAGAAGCAGGCAATCCTAAAAAATTTACGAATGAGTTGAGAGATTATAGGGAGGACTTTTTAAAGGGCTATTTAAAAGTAAATAAAAACAAATATAGGAAGGTGAGTATTGATGTGGAGACACAGGAATCATAGGTAGGTGGGTGGGCAGATAAATAAAACGATAGCAGGTAGCGAAAGCGGACTGAGTGTATTGAACCGCCTTCCATGTGTAAGCAAGCGGTGCTCCTTCGCTGGCTCTGCTGAAGTAGGACCGTATGCCGGGGACTTGCAGATATCACAGCAGAACCCCCTTCACATCAAGCCATGTCAGCAGCACCAGCTTCAGCGCTGAGTATTGATTTCAAAGGCGCTTGCTAAAAGAAAGAGGACAAAGTAAGTTGTAGACAGATGGTATTCAAATTTCAAAGAAGGTGATATTGTGAGCGAGTGAAAAATAATGAATGCAAGTGTGTGTAGAGCCAAACACTTCAGAGAGAAACAGGTACCACCTGAATGCAAAATCTGCATGTTTGAATCTTCAGAGGCTGGATCTTTCAGCTGAGAGAAAAACGCGAGACCCTTGCGTTACTGTTTAATCTCACATAAAACTCTTCTGATCTGTATTGGCATCATACCTAAAATTGAAACGTGGCAAAACGTATTGCTGGATTTTAAATAGTCTCAGCAGAGAGGCCTGGGGGCCTGAATTCCTCTTGTTGGGGAGAACTTCCATTTTCTTGACATGTTTAAAAGTTAGATATGAGATGTACAACTATATATTTTTATATATTTTAAACATTTACTTCTGATATATATTAGGTATTCAATGAACATCTATGAAGGCTGATCCTTCGCAGAGGAAGGTTTTCATTTCAAAGCTATTTAGGTGAAATTCCACTGGACGCTGTCACACCTGAGGGGCTTTGAATCACTTGCAATCAGATTTTTTTAAGATTTTCAAATATGTAGGCAAGTACTCTGTTAGGGTACTTGCCTACTTGCTGTTTTTAGTAGTGCTTGGATATCTAACAATGCAGTAGTTGTTAGCAGTTATGCACCTAACGCTATTTGCAAGGTGTTGGAATTCGATGTGCTCCAATACTTTAAAAAGCTGACCCTAAATATCTAAAACTTTTCTTTGAAGGAGTCTGTATTCACCAGAAAATTCAATTTTTTCTTAAAAATATGAAGTTAGACCTGAGTAACTGTTCCTGGTTACCACTTCTGTAGAGGTATATATACTCGTTATAGTGTAGTTAATGGCTACACCCAGAGTTAGCCCAGAGTTCTGGCTTAGGCAAGCTGCAACCTTCATCGTAAGTTGTCCGGCCTCCTGAGTGCAGTTGGTAGATGGTGTGTGTGTATCACTGAAGCAACTGCAAACTAAAGATCTAAAAGTTATGGGTCTCTGGCATCATCTCTCCGCAGCACATCACAGCCAGAGTACTCCTTGCTGGGGGGCATGGGGACATCATGGGATGCAGGGGGAGAGCATTTGAGGACTGTACCAGACTTGGTAGGGGAGGAACCAAACCAGGGAAAGAAGAATCAACGTGCGTTAGGACTGACATTTTACAATCACTATGAAACCTTTTTCTAACATGCAAAACCAAGGATTTTTCTGATAAAATGTTTTGCACTGCAGTTTGCTCATATTAAAATATCATAAGCAGGTGCTGCTGTCTATTCAAGAACCTTCAATGCATTGCTCTGGCTATTGTGAAGTGCCTTGGCTTATAGGGCTCAGTAAAAAAGGAGGGGAAGGATTTTTAGAAGCGTAAATAGTCGGTAGGAATAAATGAATAATGCACAGGAGCTTAACCATGTTGCTATTAATAATTCACGCTTTTAAGAAAGGCAGGGCTTTGAAGTTGCTGTTCTAGAAATCCAGCATCTAAATAAAATGGAAAAACAGTGGAAAAACAGCCTGTCATAAGAAAGCACTTATCATTATTGCTGCCCTTCCTGAAATGTGGTTGGACTCAGAGGTATTTCATGGTGATTGATTTGGTAATTATCTCGAGCATACTTGAACATAAATAAAACTTTGCCATAAAGATTTTATGGACGTAGTCCACACGGAAGCCCCATATACTCTCAGTGATAACAGCAGAATTTCAATGGATGTACCTGAGATTTCGATTGCATTTGCTTTTATGGGGTATAGCTATGAATAAGAAATGATGCATCCAGTATCTCATTATCAAATGTATGTAGTGGATGAAGAGGAATTAAAAAGATTATATTAGTCACGCTCCAAAACAATAAGGAGAACAGGCCAATGAGGCGATAACAATACTTCACATTTTGGCCTCATGAAAAGAGAAGTTCCACAGTCTTTATCTCCTGGACTGTCAGAGGTTATTCCATGGCTGAGGCATGAAACAACTACTTTTTAGAATATTACTCTGAAGTAAATATAATGTGTTCTTGGGGTTCAATCTGAACATTCTACTATTTTTTCCTGTAGGAAAGGAGTGTCTCCAACTTTCTATTGTTTTATATTTTAGGAAACTTTGAAATAAACATGAGATCGACTTGTATTTAGTCTGAGTGATAGACAAATTGTTTTGAAATGTGCATTCATAAGTGCTTGTACTTTAGTGGAAAGATTTTCTTCAGAAGGAAAAATGATGCTTCGTATTCTAATGACTAGACTGATTCATGTGCTATGACTAGATTCATGTCCAATGACTATTTTCTAGATTCGTATTTTATGACTGGATTTGTATTCTGTGACTGTCTGCTGTAAGTCTGACTGGGCTGTTTTCCATCTTCGCCTTTATGGCCTTTCTTATCTATTATGTCCAATTCTGGTGCATTGGTTTGGGAGCAAGTTGTCCGATTTGTTTTCTGAGGTGTTTGGGATTTGTTTGTGCTCAAGTCTGGTGCCTAGCATCCAACAGTAGTAGTACTGTGGTCATCGTGATTATTTAGTGATATAAACAGTCTTCCACTGTTTTGCCGTTTGTTAGACTTAATGATTCAGTTTGGTAAGATTTGGAAATTAAAGCTTTTCTTCCGATCACACAGAACTTCCCTAGAGCTTTCTGGTGCTGGTAGGTTTCTCCCAAGTGTATTAGTTGGTCACGTGAAGAGCCTCCTTGACATCTTGCATCGCGTCTGTGTTATCACTAGGAGTGGACTGCTAGTTCTTGGAGAACATGGGCACAACTCAGATGTTCTCACCGTCACAATAAACATGAAGAAGGAAGCTGTGTGCTTGTTACCTACCAGCGCTATCATCTAGTTCATATATAACCTCTTAGAAATAATTAATTTCATACCTCTGGCTGTCCATAGGTATTTGCTGTCAAACTTTTTACCTAGGCAGAAGGAATCCAAGTTTCTTGACAGGCTGGAATGAAAAGAAGGCAAGGCAAGGAATCAAGAAATTTATGAAACTGGCTATTCAGCAATTTTTTCCCTTTAACAAGGGAAAAAGAGAGAGATATAAATGCCTTCAAAACAAGCCTTCCTTTAACTTATAAAAGCATTTTCACTAGTGCTAAATTCTGTCTGAGTTTAACAATCGCCAGTCCAATCCTGCAGTTGTTTTGTGGTTTTTTTGGGAATAACCTTGGACTTCTAAGAAAGCCTTCTAATATAAGGAAAATGAACAAGTGTCTTTAGTACGGATGACTAATGAAAACTACAATCAGTAAAAGTATTAGGCACAACTTCTTGACTAAATACTCTGTAAAGTTCCAGGAAAAAGAGAGAGATCTGGGAAAAGACAGCTGAGCACCTGGAAACTGAATGTTTTTTTAAGATGAATATTAAAACAAGTTTGTGCTCTGTGCTTAGGTTTCACATTACGAATACATGAAGACTGTCTCATTCAAGTTGTCGGTCTTCTTTGTAATACCCCAAACAGTATAGAAAGTGTTGGGTTTTGTTTTTTTTTTTTTTTTAAAACAATGATTATTCTTTACATGGCTGTTATTTTTTGTTCAGTTCTTTATTATCTTATACGCAGGCGTTCCTGTATGTCACATAAGTTTCAAAATTCAACCATAAAAAAAGAGCACTGGGGATGTTCTTCAGAGTCTTTCTTTTTTTAGCATGTAGAACAATTAGTTCAAAAATACCAAAATCATTAGGTAAAAAAGGTAATAGAAGAAATAGTGAATTAAGAAAAAAAA